>BPLS01027671.1:0-12894 GCA_019656275.1 Rhododendron kiyosumense
TAATTAGTTTTCTTCCAACCAATCTGGCACACAACAATGATCAGAATCGTTTACTTTTTAATTAGAGCTCGTCGAGAAAATTGATCACACCCAAAAATCATGTCAATCAAATATTGATAGAATTTTGAATGCATTAAGTTTGTAAGAAAAAAGTGTGCATCACTTAATTGCAACCCATATATGTTACACAATTATTTGAAGATCAATGCATTTCAATATCATATCAAATGATATCCGGTCAACTGATTTCTGATCACTAGTTAACATTCTCGACGGACTTTAAAAAATGAACGGTTTCGATCATTAATGTGGATCCGAAAAGGGCGCACAAATGGTCCAAAACTGGAATGGACTGGTAATTGGAACCCAAACTGGACGGATCCTCTCCCTCAAGCGTCATGTTTTTTCTATCTATATATCTCTAATGAAATAAAAGAAGCTAGAGATCTGATTTTGGAATGCTTGTTTTAGATTTCTCATTTTTTGTCCGAAATGGGAATCTGTTGCAATTGAGTTGAGCAGTATATTCCGATTCTTGTAATGAGGGTTACGTAGGAAGCAAATGAAGAAGGAAAAGCGACATTCGGCTTGTAATTAGTTACTGGGTCTCTCTCTAGCTAGCTACAACCAATTCCATACCCATCCATCTCCCACCAGCTCCGGTAGTCCAACCACCACCACCCCCTCGATCTTCTTCCTATTCTATCTGCGTCAACTATACTATACTATAGTCATGCCCCCAACACTCACCCCATCTATCTCTCTGTGTGTCAATAATATAAAGTGCATGTCCTTATTACTGGAGTATATATTATTATAGAAGTATTATTTTTAACTATAATAATAATTAGCATGTTGGTCTAGCTAGCTATGTTCTACTGTCTATTGCTTATCAATGGGGACTATTTTACCATTGCTTTTTTTGTTAGCTATGTTGTTGCTTGCTGCCTACATACAGTGCTTCACTGGTTGTCGAAAGGTATTTGAAGTTTGACGTGCCTACAGGTGTGTATATCTTGGTAGTGGTCGGGATCGGAGCTGTTAAATTACTTGGATGGTTCCAACTTAAAAACAATATAAAGTTGAGACTAGGATACCAAAAGCTGAGCGATTGATTCGGGCGACAGATATTACAAAAACTTTCCCATGAGAAGTGAGACCACCTAAGACCTAATTCTGATACCGTGTTAAATTTATTAGAGGGTTCCAACCTAAAATCAATTGACAATATAAACATCCAAAAATGGAAAGTTTTGAAATAAGCACATTATTTTGGGACATTCCAAAAAGAAATAGAGAGCTGCTACCCACATAGACAAAAGTGCACATATTGTACACATTTTTTTGTGGGGCCCACCACGGGTCCCACACAAACAATATAAGCCGTTCATTAAATGTAAAACACTTTCAAGGGTTTCCGTGAAAAATTAGCTCAATCCGATACCTATAAGGTCTTGATCCAATCGTCTAACTTTTTATTGAGATTTCAAAATAATGAAATGTTAAATGATTGGATTGAGCTGATCTTTCACGGGAACCCTTGAAAAAGTATTTTACATTTAATGAACAGCTCGAATTATTTGTGTGGGACCAATGATGGACCCCACAAAAAAATCTGTGCACAATATGTGCATGAAATATCTATGTGGACAAACTTTCTGAAAGTAATAAGGGTATAATAAACTGGGACTTAGGGAGTAGTATACTATCGAATGAATGTTATATTGTCATTAATGATTATAGATAGGTATACGTATTTAAAGATTTAAGAAGTTTTTTATCTATTCGTAATTTTGTTAGTTTTAAATAAGTAAAAAAGTTACAAACCTAGCTAGCTTAAAATAACTAATTTCATTTTTTAGTCAAACAACCTAAAATTATATTGATAAATAAATAAAAATTAATTAATTATTTAAAATTGCTAGCGAACACACTTTATTAATTTTTCAAAGCAACTAAGATTAATAAATCAGCTTATAAGTATATTAATAACAAAAGACGTCATAGTATCAAAATTATATGGAGTATCATGGTTCAGAAAATGTATTGGGCTCTGGGACACCAGTCAAACCAAGACACACCAAAAAATGACATTATGAGCATTATTCTTTTTTTCAAAAAGTTCAAGAGCAACTTTTGAACACAACTTTATTAATTAAGATACGTCTGATATATATGGGCTCAAGTGCATCGAACAAGAATGAGCTCAGTTGCATTTAGAATTGTATTTTAAATTTTTGTTCCTAACATTGCCGTATCTATTCTTTTTTATGAATGTACATGCAAGCTCAAGCAATTATCGACAAATATTTAGCTTGCAAATTGGTCCAATATTACAGTTGGCTTCTCAAAATCAGACACTGGTGGCCTTTGTTATGTCACCTTCCTAGCCTATTACTCTATTCACCTCTTTGGCTACACCAATCCCTCTTTAAAATCACAGACCTCTCTCTCTCTCTCATCCCCTCTCTCTCTTTCTCTCTCTTAAAATGAAGAACAATGTAAACACCACCACCACAAACACAAAACTCATCCTCCTCCACCCCTACATCCAAAAGCAAGGAACCACCAACCGCCTATGGCTCCTAGCCTTCATCTCACTCTTCACTGTCGCTTTCCTCCTCACCGTCATGATCTACACCCGTGAATCCATCGCCACCACCGTCACTGCCGTTGCCGCCACCGGAGCTGCCAAAACCACCTCATCACCTCCCTTGCCAAAATCCGTCGTCAAAGCGCTACTTCACTACGCCGCCAATTCCAACATCACCGATAAAATGTCGTACGCCGACACCAAGTTAATATCCGACGCCCTCCGCCACTGCTCCACCCCGTGCAACTTCCTCGTCTTCGGCCTCACAGCCGAAACGCTCCTCTGGAAATCGCTCAACCATAACGGCCGAACCGTCATCATCGAGGAAAATCGGTACTGTTTCATACTATATGCATGCGGTAACACATTAAAATAGGTTGTAGTGAAAAAGGAAGTTTTAATTATAGTCCTTCAATCCAAATCTATTTTTGGCATTTTTGAATTCAAAAAGTAGGTATGTTGTACTTTAATACTTAAAATTTGACATTAAAATTGGAGATGAAGTTTTGTTGATGTCCCCTTATATATATATAACGAATTACTCCTGCAGATTTTAAATATTCTCTCATTAATTACAACCCTATATATTATCTTTACTTTCGAAAAGGTTACACAATTTTCATACAGAAATTAGTTCTTGAATTTTATTTGTGATTTTGCTATTTTCCCCAAAGGTACTTTGCTGCGTACATGGAGGAAACAAACCCAGAAATTGAGATCTACGACGTCCAATACGCCACCAAAATTAGCCAACTGAACGAGCTGATAACCGCGGCAAGAGAGAAGATGAAAAACGAGTGTAGGCCCGTCCAAAACCTACTATTCTCAGACTGTAAACTCGGGCTAAACGACCTCCCTAACCAATTATACGAAGTGGACTGGGACGTCGTTTTGATCGACGGGCCGAGAGGGTATTGGCCTGATGGGCCAGGACGGATGGCCGCAATCTTTACCGCCGGGGTGCTTGCTAGAAGCAAGAAGGGTGGAAATGGAAAAACGCATATTTTCGTGCATGATTTTAATAGGGAAGTGGAGAGGGTTTCTAGTGAGGAGTTTTTGTGCAAGGAGAATTTGGTCAAGGCCAAGGGTATGCTAGGGCACTTTCTTGTGGAGAAAATGGAGGAGAACAGTGTCCAGTTCTGTAGAAATCGTACATCATCAACATCCTCTTCGTCTTAATTAGTTCTTGTTATAATTTTCTTTTATGTTTAATCATCATATGGTGGGCCATATTTATCAATTTGTATGTCAATTTGAGTTGTCATCTCTTTACTACCCATTATTTTTGTGTGATTTGTATTAATTGCAATGAGAACATGTAATTTCTCTGAATGAAATCAATTGTTTCGATAGCCCAAAGAAATTCTTTTATCTAATTACCTAAAAATAATAATTCCTTTATCAAGCTTTATCGGTAACTAAATTCACCTCTTTTTTATATATGTTTTTTGAACAGCTAACAAAATTCCATTAATCATCGAGTCAAATTTTTATAAGTTACTGTGGGCTTTCTGCCCCGGAGAGCATGCCGTCTTTTTTTTTTTCTTTTTTAAGGAAAATGCAATGGTGCATTCGATTCGGAGTCGCTATCCAGGTTCTAGTAGTTTGTCACCCTTGGAATTGAACTTGAATGACTTCTGTCGCTTTTATTTGGAAAAGAATTTTGTTTACTGGTTCGTCATAACTAGAGACAACGTTGGTTCGGGAGCCAAATTACACTTAGTGCATGTGAGACTTTAAAATCATTTTATTTTTTAACTTTAATCAAGTAGGGGAGGGGGAATAATAATGTGGAGCAAAAGCAGTAAACACGTTGCATGTGAGTGTATGATCGGTATTACAGTATACAACTTATGATGATAGGCATGAGATGATAGATTTTACAACCAAAACAAAATACTGTCACTGTAAACACTTTTGCGCGCTCAACTATGGACATGAGCGCTCAAGAATTGGTCTTAGATGCTTAAGTCTTGCTTCCTTTGTAACGCCCCCAAAATTAGGGTACGTTAAAAGGACAATTTATTACAGAAAATAAGAAGAGTCACTGCTCTTTATTACAAAACGGCTCTCATAAGAGCTTTTGAAATACAACATAGGATAACAAAAGGAAACTAGGGTTCCTAACTACGGCACCTCTTGATTCTCCATCCTAGCAAGCTCCTCTGCTCCAAAAGCTTCCACGGTGAACTGTTCATCTCGATTATTTACAAGGTCTGACACATTATACCGGCGTCGCCACCAATATAATATGTCAGGGTCACCACAAGGCAACACCGTGAGCTACAACGCTCAGTAGAGTAATCCCATACCCGCTAACCCATAACTTACAAACAAGACAAACATTAACATATTCGATATCAACGTTGGTGTCCAAGTTTCTCTTTGTTTCTCCTACGCGACTCGTCGTAGACCGTGTCAATCATTTCCATTTACAAAACCATCTTTCAAAATCATTTGCATTGGCTCCGTACCGCGGATAACCAAGCCATACACACCCAACCTCGGTTCCGCCGTTCCGGGTTCCCGAGTATCCTCACAATGGTTCCGCCGCACCGGGTTCCCATTGGCACACAATTTGCATTGGCTCCTCTCCGCAGATAACCAAGCTATACCTCACCATGGTTCCGCCGGTCCGGGATCCCATGGGAACACACACAACCTCACAATGGTTCCGCTATTCCGGATTTCCATTGGAACACACACACACCATTCACATAATACCCTCGAAATGGTCATTATGTGGTTTCCAAAGTACTTTCTTTTATCACTTCCTTGTTAAACATACCCTAGGTGCCATGTTTCTACCTTTCTCGGTTTTCGTGTCACGTTCTCATGCAAGACTCCGTGTGTGAGACTTTTCATACAACATGCATTCAACAAGCTTCAAAATAGTACAACAAGAACATCTAAGTAACATAGCGTGCTTGAATCACCAAGAATTAACATAAAACATGCATTTCCAACATTTAATCGAAAGATAACCTTATCTACGATCAAAGTAACTTCCAAACAACAAGCGATTTATACAAAACATAGAATTAGAGTGAAAAACTACTTTATACTTGGAAAAGTAGGTAAGGATAACTACCTTGATCCGAAACTAGTCGGGGCCGAGTAAGCAAGTTGAAAAATCCTACGGGGGGTGAATCTGGACCGAACTTCGGACGGCAGTAACTCGGTCAATCTTTGGCCGAATAGAGTCGTTCTTGGGTCGAGAACGAAGATCTCTAAACCCTCTACAACTCTCGTGAAGAAAGTTAATCCTAGAAACGACTTTAGGTGGGAGAAAAATGGGGATGAACAAAGTGACAGTAAGCTGTCCAGAAAATGAAAATCCAGATTTTTCACTGAATTTCGGATGACAATAACTTGGTCATTTCTTAACCGATTGGGGTGATTCTTGAGCCTAACTTCAAGGTTTCGAAGTGCTCTACAACTTTCCAGAAGGAAGTTGGTCCTAAAAACTACTCTAGGCAGGAGAAATTGGAGGATTTCCGACGGGACAGTGGCTGCCCAGAAACTGGAAATGGTTTTCTAGAGAGAAGGAAGAGCAAATGCTTTGAGGTGTGCTTTGAAAGGCTTAGAATGGCCTTCTATTTATAGGCAAGAGCTTGGCCCTCTCCTCTCTCTCTCTCTCTCTAAGTCTCACCTTGACACTTGGCATGAATCTTGGAAGATCAAAACTAATCCTAGACTTGTAAGGCTATTTTTGTACCTTGGTGATATTCTTGGATCCAATGGATGGTTAAGATGGAAATGGTACATGATCAAAGGGTTAAGAAGTTGCAAGGTGTTCAAGAAGTACATCTAATTAAATCCAACTTTTAAGCACAAATCAAGGGAAAATCCTAGGTTTGCATGGCTAGGTTTGTACCAAGATTTGATCTTGGATCAATTGGATGGCTAGGATTGATCCTTGGTGGGCAAGAAAGATATTGGTACAAGATCTAAGGGTTCAAACCATTGCAAGGTGTTCAAAGGAGTACAATGGAGTTAGGATTTGGTTTGGAAGAATATAAATCACATGGATTTGAAGTACAACAAAAATCAAGGCCAAAATATACATCAAATCTCCTTCCTCCTTTCTTCCCTCCTTCCTTCCTCTCTCTCCGGCCTCTCTCTCCTCTCTCTCTCTCCGGCCTCTCTCTCTCTCTCTCTCTCTCTCTCTCTTGCTCTCACATGGTATATATATGTATATGCATGCAAGGTTCAAGAAAACAATAAACAAAAGAAAATTTGTACTAGAGATCAAGGGAGATTTAAAAGGGCAAGATTTTCCCATTAAACTAATCAATAAAAAATCACCAAGTACTAGATTAATATATACACATATGTACTTATGTATCAAGGAAGAATCAAAATCCAATAAAGTAATGCCAAGGGTACTAATGAAATCTTAGGATTTTTAAAGGCTAAGTACTTTCAAATAATGGGTATTTGACACATGGGGGTACTAATTTAATAACCCATGTGCTAGGTTGAAAGATGAACCTTTTACCCAATGGGTAATAACCACCCTAACCTTTATTATCCAATGGATAATAGTTGCTAGGGAGATTAAGCATTAAAATAATCCAAAAAGGTACTTTTAAAGTAATCAAAAAGTTACTTTTTACTATTCATAGTACTTTAACTAAGTAAACTTTTAATATAAACAAATGGGGTCCTATTATCCAATGGATAATAATTTCCCTATCTTTTATTGTCCAATGGACAAAGAAAATAACCAATTTGATTAAAAGAAAAAGAATATTAAAATTCTTAGTCTAGGGTTCAAAAGGTTCAAAAGTTTCACGAGGGGCAAAACGGTCAATTTGCGGTTAGGGAAAAGCAACTAGGTGGCTTGCTAGTTCGGTTTCTCCAACGAGTCGGTTAGAAACTAACTAGGCTTGCCAAATGGATTAAAGTGCCAAGAAATGAAATTTGAAGGGCAAAATCGTAATTTTGACAAATCACAAGGAAAATAAGGCAATTCAAATAAAATTCAAATATTTAACGAAATTTTTAATGACCAAAAATCAGGGTCGTTACATCCTTGCAGGCTCTAAAACAACTGATCGATCTGGGCTCTAAAAGGATCAGTGCACCCCTAGAAATTATATCAAACTTAAAAAATAAAAAAAAATACAGTGAACAAAACACGGATCAGTGTTGAAACATCTTTTGAGCGCTTAACTTCACTCATGAGCACTCAAGAACTGGTCTTGAGTGCTTAGGTGTGAGCCACAGAACAGTTTAGAAATAAACAAAAACTAACACTAACATGACTATGGGAAGCATTTAAACTAAGCAACAGATTTTTAAAGCTTAAGAACATATTAAAAGTATTTTTAGAACTGAATAAGATATATATTAAAATGCCTTAAATAACGATCTAAGCTATCTTTAGGCCTAACTGGTATTGTTGACCAAAAGACTTAAAAAAAATAGACTCGGGTGCTTTATGTGAACCTGAGCATTTAAGAACTGGTCTTGAGTGTTCAAAAGACTTTCTGAGCTCAGAAGTTTTTTAACTTTTTCTTTGATTGCAATAGCTGGGCTTAGGGTCAGTACAAAGAACTGACCTAAGCCCAGTGGCTCCCCTCAGGATGACAAAATGTAAACTTATGACAAGTTTTCTACCTTGCTTGGCCAGAACAATATATGCTCCTTCGTTTGTAACCTGAGGGCTGATTTGTAGTCTAGGATTTAAATTGGCAAAACAAATAATTTTGTTATCCTTAGGTGGGGGTTCCTAGCATGTATTGCATATCATGACCAGAAAGAATTATAAAATTTGTAAAGGAATCCATGGCTTTCTTGACTGAGAGAGGAGTTCGATCTCTCTTAGTCAAGAGCTTTGTCTTTAATCTTGAACTTTGTATGGCAAGTTTGATCATACTTAAATTTTTTGTTCAACCTTTTTAGGTTACCTTCATAGGGTTTCGCGCGTGTTCTTTTGTAGATTTCGATTACGAGATGTAATGGGGAAGGAATGTTTGTCTTCCTTGTTCCAATGCTCCATGTGTAGCAATTTTTTTTTTATTAATTTATATAAAACATCCATTATTTTTGGAAATGAAATGACTTTGTCAAATTTAGCAAGAGTTTTGGTTCATCCATATATATAGGTCTACAAAAGAGTCGAGTTGAATCTAGCTTTAAGGTGTTCAAGTTTGATTCATTCAAAATTAGTGAGCTCGAGCTCGTTAGTGTTTAGTGAACTCAAGTTTGGAATGAGCTCAAGCCAAATGTGCTTGAGTTCAAAACTCAATCTCACAAAGAATTTTGTGAATATATTTCTTGTATTTGCGAGCCTACTTGAGGCTAGAGTTAATTTCGACTAACTCGACATCTGTGTGTTTACGAAACAAGCCTAAAATTTTTGCCGTAGCTCAGTTCCTTTAAGTGTACGAACGGTTTGATCATTTGCAACCTTACCCATAGAGCTACTCATTAATTTGATGTTTAAAAATCTTAAATTTTAACTTTAATAAAGAATTTGGTACAATAATGTTGGTTATCAATTACTATAACCAGAACCACAATCTTTTCTACCATGTTTGACACGGGATCACTAATTTTATAAATCAAAAGAAAAAAATAGATTTTGCCATCACCTTACTTGATACCTGATCGATATAATTTGTACCAGTAGTATATACCATCTCCTTCAAGAGATTTAAAAGGAAAATTTTCAAAATATCCTCCAACCTTTACTCTAAATTTCAATTAGACTCCCAATCTTTTAAAAAAATCAATTTTACTCCTAACGTTATCTTCCATTAATCAAAACGCTCCCTTCCATTCGAATGACTAACGAATTTCATTAAAGGCTCCATTAAATAGCGTCTCAATCGAATTTTGATGATTTGAGCCACTCAATGTGATCAAAACGTATTAGTAAGGATAATTGCGAAAAATCAGCAAAAAAAAAAAATGACCGGGAAGGGCTTCATTTGAATAATTTTTTATTCAACAGTTTAATAAAAAAAACTGCTCAAATCAAGCTCTTCTCAATCATTTTTTTTGCTGATTTCTCGCAGGTACTCTTAAAATCACATTTTGAACACATTGAGCGGCTCGGATCATCGAAATTTGATCGAAAAAGGGGAGTTGCGGACTGAAGCAAAATCCGGACGTCCTGACTTGAACCAAATCTAGATCGGTCCGCACCTCCATTTTCCCAATCGAATTTTGATGATCCGAGTCACTCAATGTGTTCAGAACGTGATTTTAAAGGTACCCCAAGAGAAATCAACCAAAAAAATGATCGGGAATGGCTTGATCCGAACAGTTTTTTATTGAACTGTTCAATAAAAAATTGTTCATTCAATAAAAAACTGTTCGGATGAAACCCTACCTGGTCTTTTTTTTTTTTTCTCATTTCTAGCAAGTACCTTTAAAATTACGTTTTAAACACATTGAGCGGTTCAGATCATCGAAATTCGATCGGGGCTCTATTTAACGAAGCCTTTAACGAAATCCGTTAGTCATTCGGACCGGACGAAAGGGAGCATTTTGATTAGCCAAAGATAACGTTGGGAGTAAAATTGATTTTTTTAAAAGGTTGGGAGTTTAATTGAAATTTAGAGTAAAAGGTTGGGGGATATTTTGAAATTTTCCCAACTTAAAAATGAACAATTTCAACCTCAGGGCAGTCTCTCCTACCTTTTCTTTTGTTACAAACAAGAAAATTTTCAGTGCCGGGTGGGCACGGGTCACGTGGTGCCGAGCATGCATCTCGGTCATCCAAGCGCATTTTAGACGGTCTAGATCTGTTTCGGCTTGATGGTGTGTTTTGACAATTTTACACTAAAAATTACACAAACAGATCTGGGCCGTCCAAAACACGTTTGAACGGCCGAGATGGTGCTTGGCACCACATGGCTCATGCCCACCCGGCACTGAAAAACTTCTCGTAACAAACAGTGATAGATTGAACTTAGCTAGGGTTGGCCCGGTTTTCACCCAAAACTTAGGGGCATGCTTTCTCTTGCGATTTCGGTTCGATTTTCCTCGCCAAAATTTTTTAGGGCTACGTACCTCACCACACATGTAAATATTGAACTATAAGAATTAATTCAAGATGCACATAAATTAGCTCAGAACACCTTGCGTTAGGGATTAGATTATCTTCGGTCCTAGAGGAAACATTCCTCATAGGGACCGTTTATTTACTACAATTAACGGTTTTGACGTAGTTTTACTTTTTTACCGGTAATAATGTATTTTTACCGGTCAAAGTGTATGTATGAAAAAATTCAAATTATTGAATCTTATAATAAATGGTCCAGACAATGATTGTTTCCTCGGATCCAAAACATGGACCGGGTAGGAGCTGGATCCCTTGCGTTACACTACTACTAACAAAAAATGCACCCAGACCCTTGTCATGTTTTTCTCCCTGCTTCAAACCCAAGCTTTCCATGTCGGAACTCTACCATAGAATAGATACGTATATATTCCATATAGTATATCCATCTCTTTCTCTCTCTCTCTCTCTCTCTCTCTGTAGTCTGTAGTAGAAGTAGTAAAACAGAAGAAAACAATCAACAAGCAAAACGCCTCTCAGTCGTGAACCCAAAGAAATCTTCTGATTTAACAACACCAACTAACCACCTAATTTACCCACCACCATCCCCCGCTCCCTAACCTTCTCTCTCTCTCTCTCTCTCTACATCACCAAACACCAATTCTCACATCCCCAACTTCAAAGAAACTCTTCTCACCACCACCACCCCCCGTCCACACTCCTCTCTCAACTCTCTCTCTCTCTCTCCCGAACAGAGAGAAAGAGTCCGCAGAGAGAGAGAGATGAAGCTATCAGCATTGCACCAGAGCCACAACGCCCGCCGCACCAACAGACCATCCCCACCGGACCCCTCCGTAGACGCCGCCACACTCAAGTCTCCCTCCTCTATCCTCTGGCTCCTCTTCCACTTCCTCTGCTGCCTCATCTCCCTCCTCCTCGGCTTCCGATTCTCCCGCCTTCTCTCCCTCCTCCTCCTCTCCTCCTCCCCAAACGACGCCGTCCACCAAACCCTAACCCTCGTCTCCCCCGCAAACCTCACCTTCTCCCCCACCAACAGCCGAGTCGTCGTGGGCCGCCACGGCATCCTCATCCGCCCCTGGCCCCACCCAGACCCGGCCGAGGTCATGCGTGCCCACCGGATAATCGACCGGGTTCAGGCCGAGCAGAGGGTTCAGTACGGGGTTAGAAACCCTAGGACTGTGATCGCGATCACGCCAACGTATGTAAGGACTTTCCAGGCCCTGCATTTGAGTGGAGTGATGCATTCTTTGATGAATTTGGGTTATTATGATGTGGTGTGGATTGTGGTTGAAGCGGGCGGGACCACCAACGAGACGGCGTCATTGGTGGCAAAGTCGGGGCTTCGGGTTGTTCATGTTGGGTTTGAGGAGAGGATGCCGGGCTCGTGGGAGGGGCGGCTTCGAGTGGAGGATCAGATGCGGATTCGTGCATTGAGGTGTTTTTTTTTTTTTTTTTTTTTTGGGGTTGTGTTGTTGATCAATGTTGTATGCATTTGTTTGAGATTATTGTTCTGTAAGTCAGCGTATAGTGGGTTTTCTATACAAATTACTATGGGGATATACGGATAGTTTTTCTAAGGAGACAATACAAATGGTAGGATACATATCGTGTATCGCAGGACATAGTTTTTTAACAACCATGCCCTTGTTTAGGTATACCAGTGGGGTTTTAATTCAAAAGGTGGTTGATGCAAAAGAAAATTTTGAGGAATAGTGATCTTATTCGGAGTATTGGGGTGAATTTTTGGCGTTATTCTTCAAATAGTTTGCAATTGTTTCCCTTGTTGATAAAGGTATTAGTAGTAGATTGGGAACATTAACCTTAAGTAGAAACATTGGGGTGAATGTGGTTCTATTCTTAGTAGAAGTATTGGGGTGAATTTGTGGCACTATTCTTTCGCAAGTAGTTTGCATGTATTCACAATTACATCCCCTGTTAGCAGGAACATTAATCCTTAGTACAACATTGGGGTGAATCTGCGAATGTTTGGTTCTATTCTTCTTCATATTGCTTGCATTTATCCAAGTTTTTTGCACTTTTTAAAAAAAAATAATGGAAATAGAATTAATTCAACAGGTGTTTAATTTGTTGAATATTGTTGCTCTTGTTCAATGATTTTAGCAGAAATGAGTAATTAAATAGGTTTTTGATGGTGCAGAGTTGTGAGAGACCAGAAGATGGATGGAATTGTGATGTTTGCGGATGATAGTAATGTACATAGTATGGAGCTCTTTGATGAGATCCAAAAGGTGAAATGGATTGG
>BPLS01027673.1:0-12378 GCA_019656275.1 Rhododendron kiyosumense
TTGTCTAGATGCTTGCCCCTTTAAACCTTGTCAAAAAACTTTGAAATGGATACCTTTGGACTTTTTTTTTTTTAGTGAAAGAGGAAGAAATGAAAAAAATGATGAAGAAGGAAATGATGCCTTTGGACTTTGAATTTGCCTGAATCTCTATATTCCACATAAGATCAACACAAAAGTACATATTTATCCCTATTACTTGGGGACATGCGACAATACTTCTACTTTCTATGGGATTGGAACTGACTGTGTAAATGATAAAACGCTAAGCACAAAATGACTAGAGTTAAGTGCTAGAAACATATTATTGATAGCCTGTATCATATTATCTACACTTGTGGGTCACACGTTTTTTTTTAATGCTGCAACATACCATGTAGTGATGGAATTATTCTGTGCAACCAAGTCGTATAGTTTTATTATAGGCATTGATATGCGGTGTTTGTTCTGGTTGTTTTCTTGACCATGAAATTTCTCCAATGACCTCTATGATTGGTTATTTGGGCATTATCGCCTTTGCAGGGTTGGTTTCCAAGGTTGCTAGTTAAATGTGAACAATGAGGTGTCATCATGATTACAATGTGAGGGGAAATATCAATTAAGTTTAACCTTAACGCGTTGATTGCCTTTCTGTTATATGGCAGCCCCTTTGAAGTTATGGAGGGCTTGGGAATGCATAGATCACAACTTAAGCTTCTTTTCTTCTTTGTTCTGTTACATGTTCTTTCTTTCATACCATTGAATCCATAGAAATACTACTTAAGTTTCTTTTTCCTATTATATGTTGAAAGCATGCCTCCTTTAGTTGCCTAGAGGCTAGGTCATGCATTTTCTCACCTTTGAAGCAAACCACATTGTGGAGGTTCTTGCGGACTTGCAGATGCCGTGAGAATCTCTAATGCCTTTATTTGAAGCACCTCTAGTTCTAACAGCGAGTGTCCTTTCGGCTGGCATGGAATGAATGTATTAAAATTACAGTAGCCATGGCTTTTGGTTAATTCAGTAAACATGAAAGAAGAAAAGTTGGAAGCTTCAAAGAATTTACATAATGGTGATATTTTGATTCAACTGAACTGAACCAATTGATGGATCACCCACGTATTGATATGAAGTTATGGATGTGACATGAATTGTTGGCTGAGTTATAGTTGATTTGTGATTAGGGGGATGGGGCCAGTACCATGAAACATATTATTACTTCTCTGTTTGATGGTTCATGCGCAATTTGATTTCAGGCTCCAGAGGTGCTTTTGAACAGCCCTTTGAATTCAAATTTTTTTGGCATATATTTCACTGACTTATGTTTCTTGTTCTATTGTAGGCTCTTCAGGCACCTGACTTCCGCAATTGCACACCATCGTACGAAATTCGAAAGCGTGAGTTCTACTTGAAGAATCTTGCGATTTCACTTGGATAGGGGATAATAATGATCTTGTGGATATTGTGTTGCCGGATTAGCTAACTCAAAATTCAACCAGATCTGGAAAAATTGCACTCTCACAATATCATCAATGAATGTGTTATTCAGAGTCATTGATCGATCCTGAGCTGAGAATTCCGTCTGGGTCAATAGAAACTTGTGCAGCATGATCCTCTGCTTATTTTCTTTAGTCAATTGTCAGATCAATCATGTTCTTGCCTTGTTGACCAGTTTTCGGATTCAAAAAGAAGACTAACAGAAGTGACTAACATAAGAACAAGAGTAACGTTTTATGTAGCTCAATAAGTTTGGGGGACTGATTGAGCTCTACCAAAATTTCGAAGAATTTATGATGTTTTGGAAGATGTCCACAAGCTTGATTCAAAATCACTGGTCAACAAGCTCTTTTGACCAGTTTGAGAATATACTATTAGTGAGCACAGTTTTAAAACGATACTGCTCTTTACTTTCAGTTTATGCAATAAGCTCTTTTGCATTGAACACACTTGGTAAGAAGGTTATATTGAACTTGCAGGGATGAAGCTTGTTATGGATTTGTACAAACATATGCAAATTGAGGGAAACCCAATAGAGGACTATGAGAGTAAATCAGGAAGTCAGATTTTGCCGGGTGAAAAGAAGCTTGAGAAAGAACATGGACTAATCCAACCGAATTCTGTCCTGAAGCAATTGTCAGAAAAGGAGCTTCCGCCTGACCCTCTCAGATCAGGGGAAAAGTACGACGACGGCCTTCCCAAGGGGTCCTATATCGTGGGTGGATCCGTTTCCAGTAGGAACTTCATCACATTTGCACACAGAAACCCACCAGTGTATTATGGGGTAACAAAAGAGTCTTATAGGCTTAGTCATAGCAAGTCAGATGAAAGATAGCTTGTGCTTAGGAGATGGTCTTAATGGCAGGAATTAAGAAGTTACCCTAGGTACAATTGAATTTTTCACAATGATATATTTTGCATATTTTTTTTTCCGGTCAAACGGAATTTATATATTTTGCATATGCTTGGTGTACAGAGGTGATGGAATTTTTTTTTTTTTGGGGGGGGGGTATTTTGTGTTTTGGTCCAACTTATACATGCCTTTCAAGAGGGGTTTTGTTTCTTACTTCCAATTTACACACCCCGTGTCCGAAACTGTTAGATACACAGGAATTCACATACATCTAACGGTTCCGGACACAACTGTGTCCAGAATTGTGTTTTAAAAGTATGTTACTAGATACACATGGATTCACATACATTTAACGGTTCTGGACACAATTGTGTCCGGAATTGTGTTTTTAAAGTATGTTACTAGACTTTTTTTAGTCTCTATCCATCATTCTTTAGAATTTTACTTAACTTCTCACCACAGAAAATAAAGGAAATTGTGCAGCAATAAAGTGGGTTATAAACCACGATCCACCTCAGAAAGTATGAAGTGGGTTGTAATGGAATCTTTAAGAAGGGCTTCCAATTACCTCACTTCAAAAGAAACTAAAGAAAGGAAAAATGTTATCACATATTCACATCTATTTCATTGTTTATATTGGCTTTGCCCAATTCTTAAACATAACCTAACAACACCCTTTTGCCTCCTGTAATTTTCAATGCTCTTGAGTAATAAATCATTAACTTTCAACATGACTCACTTGGATTATTATGCTTGTAGCTAGGGAAAATCTTAACTGAAAACAAAAATCCCTTTGAAAGATGAACATTTATACCATAAACACAAACTTGTTGAAAGATACTTCTGATGCTCAGATTCTTTGGCATATAGATCCAAACTCAAAATATGCTTCAATGGGGAAAATTATTATTTGCTTCTAGAGCACCATCACGTGATGCTCCAGGGGCTTTCTCCATCACAGAATATGCAAATCTCATACCAATTTGTAGTGAAAAAGGGTCTAGTAGTGTTCAACAATCACTCGTTCCATGGGATTGAGCTGACAAACAAATTTGGACCCGCAATTCGGGGTTCAAAATTACATCAAAATTTGGACCCTCAATTTTATCAAAAAAGAAAAAAGATGAACTATCAATGTAATCCCTGAGAATTTGAGACTATGGTCCAACTGTCAGAATAGATTGAATAGGAAAAAAAATAGGGTTAATAACTGATTAAGGAAAACCTGCCAAATCAAGACTAATGAAACATTTCTTCCCTTTCCTTTTCAATTAAGGGATAAATAAATATTATAGGAAAATAGTGTCATACTTGGGTCCATAGCTCAGTGGTAGAGCATTTGACTGCAGATCAAGAGGTCACCGGTTCGAACCCGGTTGGGCCCTTTTTTCTTAATTTGTTTTCAATTTTGATTCTATATACTTGTTTTGCTCGTAAAGTAGTTCAGTTCTTGCAGTTCATCATTCTTCCCGTTTTCTTGTTCCAAATTTTCAATATAGAATTTCAGTGGCAGATCTTTCGACTTTCGGGTCAATAAAAATATCTAAATCATCCTCGAGATGATTTTCCGTAAGAAACTCACCAATTGCTTAGGAGAATGAATAATCACCTCGAATTTCATTTACAATCGACTTGTTTTCCTTTTTCGATACAAGATTCTAGATCTATCGCGAGCTGAAAACTGCCCATAATTCAGAACTATTACCATGTTCTTTAATCTCATAACGGAACTTTTGGGGCTAATTTTCTCAATAAATGCATCAAACATATGAGGAGATACACAACCACATGTTGCACTTAAACTACTTTACTGAATATGTCCTAAATCCCACAACGCATCTTTTTTAGTCTTGAAAAAGTGGTCGGTTTCCTGTTTACAATAAGCATTTGTGGACAGACACTTGCCACTGGTCCCTGAAGCCACTGGGCCTTGTGTCACCAATTGGAAGTATTGGCAAGTTGCTTACCCTTTATTGGTAGTTTGGTGGCTTCAATGTTTTTTTTTTTCCCTCCTCAATGCAGGTTCCTGGCCACCGTACGCGCACCTTAGACTAATCTCTACGGCCCTTCCCGTAGTTGTTTCAAACGCTTAGGTGTGGGGTGAGGTGGCTTCAAGAGTTAATTACAAGGAGAATCGAACTTGAGACATTATGAGAGAGCAAATCCCAAAGTCCTGGGCCAAGGACACTCGGCTAACTCCTTGTGATTTAAGGCTTCAATGTTGTTACGATTACAAGCTGCATCTGTAGGCCAAACCAGGCACTTGCCAATGACCCATTCGATTTCGTGAACAATACAATGACAGATACCTAAGACATGTTTATAATATGGTGAGTCACGAGGACAAAAATTGAAAACAAAATAATGACATCTGTACAGACAAAATTTCAGGGTTTGGCTTAAAGCCGTCAAAAGGCATGATCACAAGAGGAAATGCGTGATGAAAGAGGAAAATACAATGAGTTGTCGATATCCGTAACCCTACCATATAAATCCTGTAGCATGAAATAATACCTCCTGTATGTATGAAAACCCTATGTGAAAAATCAGGTAAAATAAATACCTGTTATTAACAAACTGGTTCGACCTTACGACCTGTTTGTTCGCCAACTAATTGGGCCGCGCGGGTTGTATTAATGATAGGAATATAGGATTACCCATTGCTGCCAAAAAAGCCTTCAGAGAAATGATTATCCAGAAACTAGGAAGCTTCAACTAATTAGTTTTCTGCTTACACGTTATCAAAGCCTTCCACAAGCTGCAGCAAACAGGACCAAAATCAAAACTGCAGTTAGTGCATGCAGTGATTGGAAGGCAACTATCTTTTCTGTGGTCCAACCTCTGAGCTTGAACCAAGTGACAGATTCCTAAATTCTACTTTAACCACCTCATCTGAAATCTTTTCTTTGGCTTTAAAAGCTACTACTAGTTTTGTTGTAAAAGTAAATATGAGGAGAAAAAAACACCTTAAGTTCATGCTATTTTTGTTCTAAAGAGAGAACAAGGGAATCCCAACTGCACTGAATGAGGGGACAAATCAATGTGAGGGCATAGTAAAAGGACCATGTGGGGGCATGCATGTGTGTGGTGTGGTGTGATATGTGCTTTAACCAACTCCCCTGCACCTCACATGAGCATGCTTGGGTATCGGCTCGGTTATTTGCCGTAGTTTTTGACTGGCTTTGAATGTTGTGTCAGTGTGTTTGTCGCGATTTCTTCTTCTTTGGAATTAAAAACAACCTCGAAATCTGCTTTAAACTAAACTCTCGTCAAATTTAAGAGCTCCATTGGATGATGAGATAAGAAAGGGAGAACTCTTTTTCACCCAAATCCATGGTGAGAAAAGGGAAGAGCCAGTCGACAAAATTCCATTTTTTGTACTTTTTCTCTCCAATTCCCACCAAAACACTCAATCCAAATGGGTGATTCGGCCAGAAACCATAACCCTTTCTTTTCTTCTCTAGTGAAATTCCTCCCTCGAAAGGGGTTGTAAAGTTTTGGCAAAGCACCACTTTCCATCTGTTTCTGTAAATGGAAGGACATAAACAGCATCAGCCAATTTCTTCCATTTCATTCACCACCTCTTCCGTGAAATGGCCTGAATAGTCGAAAGTAGGGTACTTTCTTTTCCACATTTTCAACATAGTATCAATACCCCACCTTCGTCTCACTTTACTTTCCCTAGCTAGCATTGACAAGTTCCTTTGCTTTTACAGTAAGATCTAGCTCGATCTTTGTCTTTGTAACGTAAACTCTGCACGTATGAAACGTTTTAGTTCCACATTCACTTCACAAGAAAATTTAGTATTTTGAGTCTGCTGTACAACTATGGCTTGAACTCTCATTTTATGCCTGCTAAATAGATAAATCTAAAAGTTAAACAGGTACCCGACCCCGTACTTATCTTAGTAAGACGGGAAACCAGTTGATTTCGCGAAACCAAAATTAGACGATCGAAAGGAAAAGAGTCAGGTTATGTTTCGGACGATATATTTTGGAGGATAGATCAAATGTAAGGTAAAATGATGGAAAAAATCACAGAAATTTTTAACTTTCACTACAGTTTTCCCTTATCTGGTCCTCTATGTTTAACTATTTTCCTTTGTCACTTTCTTCACAAACCCATGATCCAAATACAGGCTGTATACAGTGACGGAATTTCAAGCTGTTATTTGCAGATTAGAAACATCCTCCACAGCTAATCCAAAGAGGCTGTTAGATTTGACCATATATATTACATTTGAGGTCAGTGACCATATTACAAAATCTGATTCAACTAACGAGGAGCACACATTTTAGGTCCAAAAAGGTTCACAAAGTTCTCCGAAAACCTGATTAGGAGTCAGAAAAACAGAAAACAAAATTCGAGCTTGTTTGATTGTCAGTTTTGAGATATATTTTTGAGATAAAAATCCTTTATGAGTTTGCGTATTCTTTCGTCTTTAGCCATATTTTTCAACATTTTAATGAACTTTTTAACTTTTTGAATAGAAGTACATTATATACATTCAATAAGTAGTAAAAAACAAGTACAAAATTTGATAAAAAAAAAAATTCACTAAAAACGAAAAAACGCAGATGACGGAATAGTCAAAAAATTTAGAGAAAATATATCTGAGATGGGAACCAACCGAAGTGGCTTTGGTGAAGAAAGTTTGTCATGTTTATTTAGGAGGGAGGGGGGCTGCTGTCCCCTTGGGGACAGCAGCATGGTGTTGTGCCCCATTTTGGGGCCCAAGTCAGTTTTGCTCCGATGATCGGAATCGTTCACTTTGTAGAATAACTATGAAAAAATCAGCTTAATTAGATATCATTAAGTGCCTGATCGAAACCGTTTTATCTTGAAAAGAATGGATCCGAAACACTAGATCAAATCCACTGTAACCCATGGACTGAGAGTTATATGGGCTCCGATCAGGCACTTAAGGATATCCAATTAAACTAATTTTTTTCATAATTGTTCTACTCAACGAGCTCTACAAAGTGAACGATTTTGATCATCGGAGCGAGACCGGAGTGGATCCCAAAATCGGAACAGCAGCCCCCCTGCGTCCGTTTATTTGCCTGTGCAGAGCCTAATTGTACGTTACAATTTTATTGACAAGGTTTAGGAGGTAAAAATGGAAGGCTGCACCAGCACCAGCACATATATGGATACATTTCAAAGAGCTCACGAAATTTTAGTGGCAGGCATAGAAAATGCGGTGGAATGAGCACCACAAGAAGGCTCTCTATGAGTCTCCTAAACTAAAAATGCCCAAACACAACACTCCATATAGTAAATGCCGTGATACTTTGACACTCCCTAAAAGGTTTCTTTAGTACTAGTACTTTTTCACCCGAGAGAAAAAGATAGATCACCACGAGTACGTAGTTGCCGGCATGAGGCAGCCAACTACTTTTGCTCACACCGAGTGCGTGAACATATGAAAACACAGACCAAAGGGGAGTAACGCAAAGCAGAAACAGAAATAGAAAACCAGACGACACTTTTCTCTGTCTCCTCCGCCTATAAATTAAGAACTCAATTCGACACCACTTTCCACATCTCCAAAGCGGGACTACAAGGCGTAGGCTTCTTGTTGTCGTTCTTGATGCGGGTGGAGAGCTCCAAAGGGATCGCATTGATCCAACAATACTGTTTTCTGGTTTGTTGGTTACTCTTAATGCACACTGTGATACGGAATTTGGTTGTTTGGATCATGCGATCTCTTAGGAATTTTCCATCCGTACCTGTAAATTCAAATGATCGATCTCTGAGCCTAAGGTAAGCGTTTAATTTAATGTCTCAATTTTTGTGTGTGGTTATTTGTTTGGAGTGAACCATAATATCTGTGCTTTCTTCATCAAGATTTCACTAATTTAGGAAACCAGAACAGGCCTCTCAATTCATCTGCTTTCTTCAGTAAAGGAGGATCTCTCTCTCTCTCTCTCCATGTGTGTGTGAAAACTTGAAACTTTGGCAGTTGCATTGCTTTTGCCTGGTTGCAGTGATAGCTTTCTTGAGTTTTCACAAACCAATTTGTATTAGTATTTCCTTCAGTCATGGCATGGCTTAAGTGATGTTAATTACACAAGGAACAAATCTTAACTAGTTATGCTGGTGCAGTCAATTGACTTAAATTTACTTACAATACTGCCTCTTGCATGTTCCCATCTTGTATTTACTCAACGCACATCAATCATATATGAGCAGTGTTACAGACACAGATGTCTGGACACAGATATCCGAAGCCGTTGAATTCGTTAGCCCTACACAATACATGTAGACCCCACACTGACACAAACATTGGACGGTTGAAAACATGTATGTCTAAATCTGTGTCCTTGTCCAAAGCATTTTCCATCATGGAAAATATAGGAAATCAAATTGGTGGTTTGGCTTAGGGGTTTTTTTCTTTGAGTGTTGAAAGGCCAATAATCTACGTGGATTGGGCTTAATATATTATCGGGCCCAATTATAAGAAATGGCGCCAAATCGGCACGGGCCTGTTGAATTCTGGCAGACCCAACAAGGCATGGTCCGGTTCAAAAAAAAAAAAACAAGGCATGGTCTAGCCCACATTTAAATAGAAAATACCTCACTGGGCTTTGAACAATACCTACCTTCATTACCCATTTCTGATGTATCCAATTTGGCAGAATCTTTTTTTTACTACTAACGACTGTAGGTGGACTATAACGTGCCGGCGCATAAGTTATTACAAGGTTATAGTAATTTAGGTCCCGTTCCCCTTAGAAAAGTATTTATTTTTTGAATTAAAAGTGATGTATTGTAAGAGAATGACCTATGAGAAATAAGTATCTAACTCGTTATTCGACCTTAAGAAAACAAGCTCGTTATTCGACCACCATTTGGTAATCGAAAATTTGAAACCCAAAATCTAGGGCTAGGGCTATCTTCAGTGCTACGATCATCCAGATCTTGATTCTCAAAGTTTTCAATTAATATGAAATCACGTTGGATGGTGATAGCTTGTTGGCGTATAGAGAAAAGGGGAGGGAGGAGCTTGGGCTGAAGGAAGACGTTGAAGAGAGGTTATTGGGTGTTACCTGGATAAGGAGGAGATTAGGAGGAAGAGTGTTTTCAGCTGTTAGATTCAATAGCGTCCGGGTCAGCTTACGTATACATCTCGATTAATCTTAGGGGATCAATCCTGCCACCCCCTCGCGGTTTTTGTTTCTGAAATAAATTACCGTAACAAAGCTGAAAATTGCATTCATGATGATACACAAACCTCTCAAAAACACCCATAAAGTTTTTAAATTACTCTCTTTTTTTTGCAGGGCATGTGCGGGCATTGCTTTTTACGCACCAAAATTTCTTCAAAAATAATTTTGATGTGCGTAGCTCCCATGCATATATCGATGAAATTAAATCATGTCCGGGCCGTCCGGCTCATCTAGACAGAGGGAGTTTTCTGCCGGCACCCCTATGGGCTTTTTTCACGCATTTTTTTGAGTAATCTAAACCCATACATTTTGTAGGGTCTTTAAAATAATATATCTATGCGAAAAATTAGCTTGCTCGGACATTGATACGTATGTCAAAAGTTGATTTCTAGACGAAAAAATGGACGGTCTGGATCTGTTAACTGTTTTATAAGTTAAACTGTTCACAACCATTCATTTTTCCTCTAAAAACTCTAACTTTTGACATACCTATCAATGTCCAGACAGACTGATTTTTTGCGTAATACATTATTTTACAGGTTCTACAAGATGCATGGTTTGAATTATCCAAAAAAAAATGCACAAAGAGAGCCCACGGGAGTGGCAGAAAACTCCCTCCGTCTGGATGAGCCGGACAGAAATTACACTCTATCTCGATTAGATATCTTAGCAAGTCACATTATGCGCCATAACCTTCTAGTAATAGTTATTTTCCTTTATTTTTGGATTAAATTCTAGTAATAAAAAAAAAATGCATGGCGTCCGCTGCTGGAATCAGTAATTAGCTGTACTAATCCACCAATATTTCACTTCCATTGCCCTATTACAAAAGCCATTTCCAAATTGAAATTCATTTATTTGAAGAATACATTTCATATCCCCGAGAAAAATGTACTCCTATAAATGTTTTTGCCTATATAATTATTCGGATCATTGCATATACATTCAGGACCTCTCTGTTTTTTTATTTTTATTTTTTATGATTCAAGTCACGTACCCCGACTAATCTTGAGGTTCAATTCCGCCACCCACTCGTGAATTTTTTTTATAAAAAATATTGCCATATTTTTCCGGCGCATAATGAGGAGATACACAACCACGTGTTGCATACTTGCATTTAAACTGCTTTTACTGGAGTATATGTTCAATCTTAGCCTAGAAAAAGTTGTCGGTTTCCTTTTTGCACTTGCCACAGTGCCACTGGTTCTTAAAGGCTTAAAACCAGTGGTTCTTGTGTCACCAATACGAACTATTCTCAGTTTGCTTAGCCAGTTACACTTTATTTGTAGTTCGATTACGACCTAAGTCACATAAGTATGCATAAGCGAAAATCGAAGCGCAAATACAAAAGTGTCTTTGAAATACATTCCAACTTAATACAATTTACGAGAGCGAGAATTGAAAGTGCAAGAATTGAAAGTATAGGCACATAACTTATTGAAGAATTATGTAACTAAAGTTACGGCTGGTTACTGAGTGCATCTATATGTCAAAACAAACACTTGCTAATGACCCATTCGATTGCATAAACTATCAAACGACAGATACCTAATTAGACATATATCTATCATGTTGAATCACGAAGACGAAAATTGAAGACAAAACAATGATGCTATACAGAAAAAATTACAAACATTTGGGGATCAATCTTGCTGCTCACTTTCAGAAGTCCCAATTAAAGTAAGATCATATCTCAATATAAGCTGACCCCGAAAGAAATGATAGCACTTGAGAGATTTCAAACTAAAACCTTTATGAGGTAACAAACCCCTGGTTCCTGACCCTTTGGGACTTGTTCAAGTCTCATTGGAGTAGAATTACTCTTCTACCCTTCCTAAAAAAAATTTGTTGTCCGGAAATATTATAGAGAATTTAACCCTAAAGTCCAAGGGTAATCTTCTGCATTTTGCAGTAACTTTTTACTTATCGTCCATGCCCTACCAAGACCTTAGTCATTCATAAGTTTGCCCCGCAACTCACGGAGTGAGAGCCTAAGTCCATTCCATGGACTTTGGAATAAAAAATCAATGACCGTTAAAATTTCTCTAGAAGTCCCTGTGGACTTGGAAACATTTACTCCGTATTTTGTTTTGGAATGGGGCCATGGCCCATGGGAGGGGGCTTCTGCCAAAGTACAAGACGGTCTTTTCTTTGCTTTGCTTCCTAACGCTGCCAACATTGTTTGAATTTATTCGGCTACTTTTCTTTCTTTGAATTTTCAGAGTAACCAAATTTAAGATGCTAGTAGTTAATACTAAAATGGCTCGTTTGGATGCGAGATAAGGATTATGGGTACTGTATTAGTTATGAAAGGGAATAAGATAGTATGTGGTATTATATAAGAAAGATGGACCCACATTGATGTGATTGAGGGATTAAATAGTACTTGATTTGAATAAGAGTTAAAATAGGGGGATAAAGTTGTTTTGTAGTTAAAATGGAAGAGAGAGGGGGTATTATTCAAGGGTATTATGTAATAACATCTCAGAATCTCCCTATAAATAATCCTCCCTCCGGGGTATTAAGGGGTACAATTTAATCCGGGGCTAGCTTAGCTAATACCACTTAATTTTACTTCTCAACAAGGTCTTAAGGCTGGCCTACGGACTAAAAGGGGGATATCACAATCCCCCATCAAAACAGGCCCACATGGGTGATAATCTACCGAACGAGTCTGAGTAGTTAATTATTCAAGCTGAGTTTGAGAACTTAACGAGCTTAAAAGATATTTTTGAACTTAGCTATTTATGAACAGAGCCAATCTCAAATGAACTTTAATCGATTTGATCACAAATCAATCTCAATTAGCTTGAATTTTTTTTTTAGTCATTTGAAAGCTTAATAAACTTCAAAGATGTTCTTCCTTGATATGATTATGT
>BPLS01027677.1:402-28396 GCA_019656275.1 Rhododendron kiyosumense
GGTGGGGGGTGGGGTTTCTAAAGCTTGATTAGTACTGAACTCAAGGACCGTGCATTAGTGGATCCAACTGAAGTTACTATGGTGGTTCATTGATGCTCACCCCGACTTTGACTTTTTTTTTGATCGGCAACTTATACACCTTCAAATACTAGCAACACTAGCCGTTGCCATTTTAAATAACTCTTCTTTTCTTGAGACGAAGTGCATTGACGTAACTATTCTTGCCAAACCATGTACAATGTCTATATCTCATGCTTTATTTTTCCGAACTATTGTGTGTATGTGTATGGTTCGTAGCCCAACATCTAGTGACTTGACGTGACATTCGTATCAAAGACGACTGAACTCAGTTTACAAGTTAATTAACCAATTTGCCAATCCAAAACAAAAAAAGTCACCAGTTTAATGCAATACTAAAGTTTAACCGGATGAGTCAAATCAAGCACCCAAGCAGCAGAAATATCCTCATTCATCACTGTGTCCTAATGGAATGCGCATCGAGGCTTACTTGTGTGATACGCTGGTCTAGTCCCACACCGCCACAAACTATAAAAGGAAGAATGATTTTTATGGCAGGAAGGGGACAGGAGGACGGACAAGAGTTGAATCCCAGATCCTGTGGTGGCGGACCAGCTCCGGGTACCTAATTTGCAAGGCTTCATGGTAACAATTTCAATACTGACTACTTCTCTCGATCAACTATGCAAAAGAACCAAATAAGTATAGTACCAGAAACTATACCTATTTTGTTACAAACTGTGAGTACGTTTTTTCGCCAGCGGAAACAATAGTAATATCTTGAGAAAGGTTCACCGTTCTTTCCCCAATGATTTATAAGGTCCTGCCTTGTGATGTTTCTGTCTCATGAGGCCCTTCTTCGACAAGGAAGACCGTCTTTCGTGCTGGTGGACATTGTTTGGTTTTGCGGTATATACTTAATACATAACAACCGTAAAATACTTAGAGACAGCAGCGTAAGTTTTTAGTACCCACAGGGCCACAACAGTTTGATCTTCCTTTTCGTTCTTCATTGTGATGCTTCTCACTTCTCAGAGTGCTTAAAAATGACCCAACACCATGGACAAAACATAAACGCCTCTAATAATATTATAGAACTCACAATATTCGGAAAGTCTCACATGTCTCTAAATAGCTCCTTGTTGATCAGTGTTATGGCCACTAGGCCAGTGGAGGAATTTATAACCTTGAAGGGATGGTGGCAAATAGGACTGCAATAGCAAGGAAGGATTGTCAACGTCGGGAGGATAGATATAGCCCTTCGCATAGCCAAGTTCTTTCATTAGCTTAGTCGGTGCATTCCTCAGATGGAGAGGCACTCCCTCATTCTGTCCAACAGATTCTGTCACCGCCTTCTGTGCATCCTTTATAGCTCGATAAACAGAGACAGACTTAGGAGCCAAAGCCAAGTACGCAACACACTGTGCAAGGTTAACATTGCACTCTGGCATGCCCACGAAATGACAAGCTTGGTAGCAGGCAACAGCCTGCACGAGTGCAGACGGGTCTGCCAACCCAACATCTTCACTGGCGAACCTGATGAGACGGCGAGCGATGTATAGAGGCTCTTCCCCTCCTTGTAACATCCTCGCCAGCCAATAAATAGCCGCATCAGCATCGCTACCCCTCATAGATTTGTGCAACGCGCTGATCAGGTTGTAGTGCTCTTCACCGGCTTTGTCATAAGCAAGATGCTTGCACTGAAGGGCCTCTTTCGCATCCTCCCCAGTAACTCTTACCACACCACCCACCGCTGCAGATCGTGCTGCTGAAGCTGTAGCAGCGATTTCCAAGGCATTCAATGCTACCCTGGCATCTCCATCGCAATGGGATGACATCAAGTCAATGGCATCATCATCAACTTCGATCACTCTAATTCCTTCTATGCTGCGGGACAATCCCACGTCCGAGTCATCCACAGCTCGCCTGAGGAGAGCAGAAACATGTTCGGGAGATAATTGGTTCAGTGTGAGGACCTTACAGCGAGACAGCAATGGGGTAATCAAGTGAAACGAGGGGTTTTCTGTCGTAGCCCCAATGAACACGATGCTCCCGTCTTCGATTACGGGAAGGAATGAGTCCTGCTGTGATTTGTTAAACCTGTGCACCTCATCCATAAATAAGACGGTTCTCTTCTTCTCCTTCATCACTCCCTTCTGCTAGCCAAAAGGAATCAGCTGCAAGTTAGTTAGGCACGTGCTCAAATTAGTGAGTTAGTTAGTTATGAGTTAGTTGAGGCGGTTGTCCTTCTATCTCTGTTTCCCTCTCATCTCTGGTGTATAAATACAAGCTGAGAGTCTCTCTATGCAAAGGACATAAATTTCAGAAGATATTTTCTCACTCTTTCTTCTATTTTAAGTTTTCTAGTTCAATTTTCTTCAATGTTCAGTAAGAGCATCTCCAACTCCCTTTCTTTTTTACTCAAACTCAAAATTTGAGTAAAAAGTAAAAACTCTTAAAACTCACTCCATTCCATGGCTCAAACTTCTACCAAATTGAGTTTTACTCAAAACAAGGAGACTCAAATTTGTAATAAAATTATTCAAGGCTATTTTCTTTCCTCTCAAATTTACAACCATGTAGGGTTGCAAACGAACCGAACAGCTTGTGGCTCGGCTCGACTAGTTTAGTAATCGAGCTGAGCTTGAGCTCAAGTTTACGCTCGTTCACTAAACGAGTCAAGATTGACACTCAAAAGTGCAGCTTGGCTTGTAAAAGTTCGGCTTATTTGTATTGGCTTGGCTTGTTTGAAAAGGTTCGTTAAGTAAATTGCTCTTGCTCGGGCTCGGCTCGGCTCGTTTACAAACAAGTGGAGCTCGAGTTTTAGGCTCGTTTACTCCAACACTACGAGGCTGGGCTGGGCTCATTTACTCCCCTACCAACCATGTTATTAATTAAGCTTTTATTCAAATTTGTGCTTGGATTTGAGTTTGTCCACCGGACTCCGTCGTACCAAAGTGAAGCTTTTTGACTCAAATTCGAGTGAAAATACAAGTGCTTGCTGGAGATGCTCCAATGACATATGTAAACGATGAAATTCAGTTGATTCTTTTACCTTCATCCATTTTCGAGCCTCATCGACCGCGTCTCTAACGTCCTTAACCCCACAAGTCACGGCCGACAACGAAACGAACCTATAAGACGAAGAGGGACAAGAACTAACGATGGCCCTAGCAATGGACGTCTTGCCAGTGCCAGGTGGGCCCCAGAATATAACAGAAGGGAGGCGGTTCCGGTCGACGGCCGAGCGGAGGAAGGAGTTGCGGCCCAGGAGGTGGTCCTGGCCCACCACCTCGTCTATCCTACGCGGCCGCATCCGCTCAGACAACGGCTCGTGAAGCGGCGGCAATTGTACTGCTGTCTCTCGTTTTCTGCGCTTCTTGTGCAGTGCCTCTGCATCTTCTTCGTCGTCGAAATCTTTTTCTCCTTTTTCTTCACTGGAATCTTTCGGTGGCGCTTCGTTTAGCGCGGGAGAGGGAGAGGGAGAAGGAGAAGGGGAAGGGGTTGAAGGAGGTGGTTTCGAATGGAAACGGAAGAAGCGGTCGAGCTTGGGCTGGAAGTGGGCGGAATTGGGGCTGTTATTATTAGGGTTTAAGTTGTTATTGTTGTTATCGTTAGAAGAGTTTTTCTGGGTGTGGGTGAGAATCCACTCGGTGGCTTTGAGGGGGCATCCGCCGCCGGTGGCGGCGAGGGCTTGGGCGGCGGTCTCTTCTGGGAAACCCATGCTCAGGAGCTGCTGCATCTCCATTTTTTCTCCTCCCTCCGAGAAATTCCTCCTCCCTTCCGTAATAACAGCACCGAAGTAGGAGTATTGCAAAATAGCCAAGTCTGATCAAGATGTACGAGTAGTTTTTTTTATTGAACACACTTTTCAATAATAAGCCCAACAATACAGTGTAACTTTTTGGGAAAGTTACCTATAGGTGGCATGGACTCCATCGAATTACCAATACATGGTGTATAGTGGACTTAGGGGGGCTGCTGTCCCTTCAAGGGACAGCAGCGTGCTGTCCCGGCCCAAGGGGTCCCGCTCCGGTCTCGGTCCGACGATCGGAATCGTTCACTTCGTAGAGCTTGTCGAGTTGAACAAGTATGTAAAAAATCAGTTTGATCGGACATCTTTAAGTGCCTAATCGGAACACATATAACTTACCAATAATGGGTTCTAGTAGATTTGATCCAGTGTTTCGGATCCATTCTTTTCAAAACAAAAAGATTCCGATTAGGCACTTAAAGATATCCGTTCAAACTGATTTTTTGCATACTTGTTCAACTCGACGAGCTCTACGAAGTGAACATTTCCGATCGTCGGACCGAGACCGGAGCGGGACCCCTTGAACCGGGACAGCACGCTGCTGTCCCTTGAAGGGACAGCAGCCCCCCTGAGTCCGTGTATAGTTCACAAATCACCACTTCCATGGCATGCCCATAAACTATTCACTAAGACATGATAAGGGTAAGTTTATAATTTTACCCCTATATATATCTCTATTATAAAACAGAATGGTGTGGAAATAAATTATTAAAACGACTTAGATTCATTTGATTCAAATGTTGTAGTGCATCATCCCATTTTTCGGTTAAGTATCCATGATTTTTACCTAAATTACACAATTGTCATCTCCTTCCAATTGGAATACGGATTAGCACTAATATATATATAAAACACTTAAAGCCCTAACTTACTATTTTAGCGTTCCCTTTCTCTCTCTAATTGGTATTTAGGTTCCCCATTCTCTCTCTCTCTCACCATTTTTGCACATTCAAAGAGTAAATTACACTAAGCCCCCCTCAACTAACTCGCATTTTTATGTAACCCTGTCAGACTACAAAATCCGACATCGTGCACCCTCTAACTATCCAGAGTTGACACTTAACACCCTTCTGTTAGGTCTCTGTCCATATGGCAAACGGAAAAAGGCAGTCAGCTTAAATGGGGTGTTTGGATCAAGCACCTACGCACGTCGAATGTCGTTTATTCCTGTGTTGGCCCACTCGATTTTTTTTAAAATTTTTGGACGGTTCGGATTGACCGTCCGGTGGTCGTCGGTGCATTTTTCCTATGGTACAAATATCATTTTCGTTAATTTTTGGCTTTAGGGCTCTCGTATAACCAAATATCTTAAGGCTAATTAACGAGAGCCTTAAAGCAGGGAAAATGCACCGACGGCCAATCCGAGCTGTCCAAAAAAAAATTTAAAAAAAAAACAAATGGGCTAACGCAGGAATCAACGGCATCCAACGTGCGTAGGTGCTCGATCCAAACACCCCATTTAAGATGACTGCCTTTTTCCGTTTGCCATATGGACGGAGACCTAACAGAAGGGCGTTAAGTGTCAACTCTGGATAGTTAGAGCGTGCACGATGTCAGGTTTTGTAGTCTGAGGGGGTTAAGTAAAAACGCGGATTAGTTGAGGGGGGCTTAGTATAATTTACTCAAATCCAAATAAAGTACTTACGGATATCGGATTAATATAATTTTTGACAAAAACCTATAAATGACTAAGTGCTGCCAATATTGAAGGAAAATTAAATTATACGTGAAAATTGCAAATTTTTAGTGCATTTTTTTGATCCCAAAGAGTTTGCTTGAACTCCCTCGAGAGAAAGGAGGCTGTCTAAGAAGAAAAGCGTTACAGATTTTGTTCAAATACACAGAAGCCCCTTCGTAATGCTTCTTCCATTATCTAAGCTCTTTTCAAATTTTTATTTTAGGGTTCAAAGTAAAGAGTAATTGATAGAGCAAAATAATCAAATTTAAAATTTAGTATATTCTCTTTTTGCCTTTTTTTTTTGTGTGTGTCTATTTTGAGAAAACATTTAACCAAGTTAAAAGTGAGTTAAGAAGATCAGGTTTTGAACGTTTGAGAGGAAGAACTCTAAAATACTCCTGATAAAAAGGAAATGGCATGATAAAAAGGGTTTGGATCCCCTGTCCGACCCGCTTCTCCCACCCCTTTCGGCCGTTGATCTCGCAAATCAATGGCTGAGATGAGCTAAACACTTTTTTTCAAAATGATGTCGTTTTGGAGCAAAACATACTTGGCCCATCTTAATTGTTGATTTACGAGATCAACGACCGAGAGGAGTGAAACAGACAAGTCGAATAGGGGAGTTGGATAGGGGATCTAAGGCTGATAAAAAGGAGCTGAAAGGGTTAAAAGGGAAAAAGAACCCGCCAACCATTTGATGGCACTTTTGTTATTACCTAAGGGCTCGTTTGGATGAGGTATTAGGTTAGGAGGTATTATGTAAGAAGGGGGGATTGGATAGTAGGGGGTATTAGTTAATAAGGGATGGCCCACATTGATGTGATGTTTATGGAGGGGGGATTAAATAATGGTTGGTTTGGATGAGGTATTAGAAAGGGGGGATAAAATAGTACGTGGTTTGGATGGAGGATAAATAAGGGGTATTAGGAAGGGTGGATAATGTAAAAAGCTGTCAAATGACTATTTTGCCCTTGTGCAGACCCAAACTTAAATATGTATGACTTTATATATGTATAATTACTAATATAATTAATTTTTGAAACTTAAGCCGTAATAATTTATTTACTAACAAATGTACTAATTTAATAAATGAAAAAATCAGTTTTGTTTTGAAAAAGATCGTGTTTTTTATAATAAAAATTCTGTTTGTTTTTAAATTGTTGGAAAATTACATTGTTTGGTAGTTAAAAATGCGTCCAACAATTTTGTTAGGTGAATTCACATGTGCCGAACATATTTCTTTGGTGAAAATGTGCCTAACTAATATAATAATTATATAAAATATATAAAATATTGTCATTTCATTTTTTAAATGTTTAATAAAAATACTTAATAATGGTTTAATGTAGGAAATGTTATCATTTTTAAAAAATGTTTAATAAAACCGAAATTTTAAGAATTTTGTAAAAAACCAAAATTTAAAAATGAATAGGTAGTAGATGGTGGATGGTGGCTGAGAACATGTGGGTGTTAGTTGAAACCATGTGAAGAGTAGGTTCAACAAATTGTTGCCTCCAATTTTTCTATAAATAGCACTAATTTTTTTCATATATCATTCCACATCTCATCTTCATTTCCTATATTCGCAATTTTATTTTTTTCATCATTTGAATGGCACGCCAGGCTTGGAGCGAGGAGCAGGAGGATACATTGTTAACAAACCTTACAAGCCTTGTCGATCAAGGGGTTTGGCGAACCGATAACGGAACGTTTCGCCCTTCCTACTTGAGAGTTCTTAAAAATGAGATGCAAGTTTCTTTCCCTCAAGCAGGTATAAATGAAATGCATATTGAAGAAAAGATCAAGAAATGGAAGCGTGAATATCGCATACTAGACGCTATGCTTAGGCGTCCTGGGTTCGGGTGGAATCCAAATGAAAACAAACTAGTGGTGGAAAATGAAATATGGAATGAATTTGTCCAAGTAAGTACTCGTCAATTTTTTTTCAGTTTTGTATAAATGATTGGTTCGTAAATTTTGATAATGTTTTCCTAACATTTATATGTAGGATCACCGACATCAGAGACATTTTCGGGACAAGCAATTTCCCCATTTTAATCGATGGGCCTATTGCTTTGTTTCTGATGATAACTAGAAGTTCGAAGTTGAAGGTGGGCATTGGAAGAATAAATTGAAAGTTGTGATAATAAATGGATTGACGAATAAATTTTTAGCCTTCCTAATGTATGTAAACTATTTAATTTTATGTATGTCTTGTGAAAGGAATGAATTTTCCTTTTCATGGCTTCCTAATTTGTTTTATGTATGTGTGTGAGGGTGCATTTCTGTTGGTCCTCGTATTGTACCATTGTTTTCAAGTTCAAGTGAAAAGGTCAATCACAGAAACATGACTAATCTTCCATACGAAATTCTTACATTTGATAAAGTCTTCCCAACTTAATTCATCCAAATTCTTCAAATAAAAAACCTACAACTTCATTCGGAATTGAACAGATGTGCCAATAAAATACAACATACGAAACCCAACAAAAAAGTTACAACAAAATATTTTGTTAGACTAGTTTGCTGTTCCACTTCCAAATCAATTGTGGATGTGGAAGCACTGTCACTTGATTGATGCTTGATTTGAGCCAACTGTATGTCTTGCATGAGTCGATATCTTTCCTCGTGAAATGCTAACAATGTTTCTTCTGCTTCGTCAAGTGTGTTGTACTTTTTCTTCAAATTCCCCGCGTATCCATTAACTTGGAGTTCCGCGGCCGCCCAACTTGTATATATTCCCGATTTACGGCCAACGAAAACCACCCAATACTTATCTTTATCTTCACTTCCCATTGAAAATCTATTCGGATACAACAATTATGATATTTCAATGTGAAACAATAGTAAAAGTATGTTTACAAATGAATGTGGCTCAGATATATTTGACCAGCACAGTGCACAACTTGGCTACAAATTAAGTTGCCAAATGGTTAATGAACCGTTGGCCTTCATAACTTGTCCCGCCAAGGTAAATGACTCGCCTAAAATTGTCTCATTTGATATCATCATGGCCTAAATATAATTGACAAATGGACAACTAAACAGCTTTAAAATAGCAGTAGGAGTTCAAAAACCATCAAAACTGTCCACATAATGCATATTTTCATGACTGTCCATAAACTGCAGTTTGGACACAGCACACACACCAACAAGTGGCTCAGAAAAATTTTGTCATTGCCATGCCAAAACATGGCAAACCTAGACAACTGAACCTGCATTTGACACATAATCCAACTCTAAACAAAAACTGATCCTTCTCCCTAAACAAGTTATGGTCCACAAAAACTGAGCCTGCTCCACAAACCATCATATTACACCTCAAAGGCTCAGAAAAGTATCATCATAGCCCAAAAAAAACCTCAGAGATATGCATTACAACCAGCACTACAGATACGAACATGAATTTAACAGATACCAACATGAATCTAACAGCACTTAGCACTGCAGATACCAACTAGCATTGCAGATACCAACAAGAAGCAGTCAGACACAGCAATAACCCCAAAACAGTGCAGTTTGGACACACCATTGGACACAGCTGAAAACTGTAGAGAGGGCTCAGATCATGTCATTTTATTCATAAGGGTGCGCATGGCTGCAACCAATAGTTGCCCCGCCAAGGCACTACATTCATAAATAGGATAAACACCTGCACAGAACAGGCTATGCCAAAGCATGGCATAGCAAAACCAGAAAATAACAAATCTGCAGAAGCAGAACCAGAAGCAGAACCAGAACCAAAACAGAACCAGAACAGAACATAATATGAACTGCAGAAACCATTAAAGTCCTCAAGTGGACAGATTAGAAATTGCAGTGGGCTTAGGAAATTAGTTCGAAACTCACGAGGGTACGCATGGCTGCAACCACAAGGTGCCCCGCCAAGGCACTACCTTCATTTACTTTGTCGTTTTTTCATCATTGCCCTATTAAGAACCACTTACAACCATTGCAATTCAGAACAGCAAAACCAGAAAATAACAAAACTGCATAAGCAGAATCAGAACCAAACTTCAGAACCAAAACCTCACAAATGTATTCATTCATCATTGCCCTATTAATGGATTGATTCATCAGTGTCATGGAGCATCACTTTCAAACATTGTAAATGATAGTTCAACTGCAACAAACCACACACACACACTCTGCACATGCTCCACAAAGGTACCAGAAAGTGGAACGAGGCTCAGAAAAATTTCATCATAGCCTTCCATGGGCTCCGACAATAAAATTCCATCATAAGGGTACTCATGGCTGCAACTACCGTTACCCCGCCACGGTATCTACCTTAAAATGGATTTTAATTGTTTCATCATTGCCCTAGTCAGACTCACTTAAGTTGCGAACAACCTGTCATGCAAACAAACTTCATATTACATTCCCGAAAATTTAACTTTAGGTATGCATCAAATGTACGAATTTGCCAAGTTTAAGATGTGCATTAGTTCATATACGTACTTCATACACCCATCATAGGTAGTTCATAGACATCTTCCATTGTTCATTACACATTTGACAAAGTTGATAATACATTCGCAAATATTAACAAAAACTATGCATCCGCTATGCATCGAATGTACCAAATTACATTACAAAAGGTAGGAAATGTTCAATGACGAATTAACAAAAGGCTTCCTACTTATGCCACTACAAAAAAGTGGGTAAAGTACCATTCTTGCTTATAATGGTACTTTAGCCACTTCAAAAAGGCAATCCATTCTTTTCAATGGGACTAGATGGGACCATACACTTGACCGGCAAGGATGGCCTCCACAAAAGCTTGCCTCTCCTCCGGCTTAGTCCCATAGAAGTCATCCACCCTTTCTTCCGCTTGCACGATTATTGCACTCAACTTGAACTTCTCCGTCAAGGTGATATTAAGCTTCGATAACTCATCTTTCACCATCGTGCGTCGGGCGGAGAGCTCTTTGTCATAGCCAAACGAATTGGCCATCTTCTCCATATAGGTAGTGCTTGATTTGAAGAAATTGTCCATGCTCTCATGGACGGCCAACTCCGCATCACCCATTCTTGTCCTCTTTCTCTTGTTTGGGACTCCGGCATTGGCCGCCGGTGTTGACGCACGGGGAGTGGACGTGGGGAGTGATGAATGAGGTGCGGGAGTTACGGGAGTTGTAGGAGTTACGGGAGTTCTAGGAGTGTTGGGAAGATGTTCATCGTAGTTCTCAAATAGAGCTTCATAAAAGTCATTGGAGTTGTGTGGCTCCAGACTTTCATTGGGAATATTCGGCCTCGCCATTTCATCATAATCTTCGGCGGCTGCCCCCGTAGCCCTATCCTTACCAAATATGGTTTGCCAATCTTCAAAGTACGGGAAAGACTTCCCATACAAGCCTTTTGCCTTTGTAGGATGGGCCTACACAAACATTGGCAATTTTACTACAAATTATCCTCCCTTAATATTAAATTAAAGCTTGGAATTCAAGATGGAGACTTACCTTTTCATACGCATCCCATATGGGTTGCTCCACGTCGATGCGTTTGTTGACCGCATCCCACCCGTAACCACTTAGGTTTGTAATGTCTACAATTCTACCCCACACGGATTTCCAATACCTCACCTTAGAGTCAATGTGGGGGTTTGCCTTAATGTTGCACCCCGGGAGCACTTTCTCTAACTCCTTCTCCAAGTGGGTGAAGTAACCCGTTTTAAAGCCATTTTCGGCCTTCCACCTCTCTGCCGCCTCATTGAGCATGCACTTCATTAGTGCATCCTCCTCACTTTTCCTCCAAGTCCTACGTTTTTGCTTTGTAGGCCCTTCCACTTCGACTACTTCCACATCGTTAGTAGCCATAGCTGTAATGCATTTAAAAGTGTGCAACAATTGTAATAGTAGGACCTTAACATTATGTTACGAAAAATAAACTACAACTTCAATAGTACGTTACAAGTTCTTCTCACAAATATAAGTTAAGAAGAAGTTCGAAATAGTACAATTACAATGTTTGACACCACAAAATGAAAATACAATCAAGGAAGGATGCCCTCCACTTGTCCCCCACCATTGGCTAACCAATGGTTATACATGGCTGCTGCTAGAGCATCCCTCCCCGCAGTCCACTCATTGGAACTCTCGACGTTAGCAATGTTATCATCAAAAGGGACATCGTTCACATGTGCTCGTTCCCACGCAGTGTACTCATGTTCAATGGGATCGTTTGGCATCTCTCTCTTAATTAAGTTATGAAGCAGACAACATGCTGACACGATACGACATTGAGTCCTTATTGGGTAATATGAGGGAGATCTCAAAATTGCAAACCGCATCTTGAGAACCCCAAAACTTCTCTCAATGACATTCCTAGCAGCGGAGTGTTTCATATTGAAGAACTCCTCTTTGCTTGTTGGCATGTGACCTTGCCGCCAAATGTTAATATGATATCGCTGTCCACGGTATGGTGCTAAAAAACCGTTCCCATTGGTGTAGCCGGCGTCAACAAGGTAATAATGTCCTGTAACGAATGGAAGACAACACATTGATGGGTGGATAACTTTAATGGAGTCAAAGTAAACTACAGGCAAGGATATGGAACATACCACGGGGAACTCTAAGACCGTGGGGTCTTTCCATGGCGTTTCCAAGGATTCTAGAGTCTGTGGCCGATCCTTCCCAACCAGACAATACATAGACAAATTTAAGGTACCGGGTACAAACACCTAAGACATTTGTAGCAATCTCACCCTTCCTCGACCTATATCGTGGCATGTCCGCGGCCGGGGGATTTACTAGCACGTACGTCCCATCCAAGGCCCCAAGACAATTCTAACAAAAGTGGACAAGAGTATTAACATAAGTGAATACGTGAAGCTAGAGGAAAGCTTGACAATGGATGAAATATGAACAATTTAAAAGGACTATACCTGAAACCAATTCCACCTATTGTCTTGGTAGTTAGCTGGTACAGGGTCGGGCGTCTCTAGGAGCAATCGGTGAAGACGCAAGACAGCTTGGAGTACAGCATTGAAATGCCTACTTACTGTCTCAGTAGACCTATAGAATTCATATCTTGTACGCCTCTGCTTTGTATGGTGATCGAGGACTAACAAGAATATTGCTACCCTTTCCTCGAGACATACGTTACGTGAGTCGGTTAACCCAACACCTCGGACTAAACAACACAATCTAAAAAAGGTTTGTCTATTCACCCTCAACTGGTCATGGCAGTCCACCTCATTACCCCTTACAAGCCTATTGATGTTGTTTACCTGCGTCTGGTAAAAGTCCGGATTCGGAGACAACTCCGGACGACGAGGGCGAAACGTGGACGTGATGAACAAGTACAGACGAAAAACACCAATGACAGCGTTCTTGAACGCCTGTAATGCCATCAATCCCTCTTGCTCTTCTCTTCTCCTTTTCTGTTTCCTATTTAATCTTGCCATCCTAAAAAAACACATACAAGATTTAGGCTTTTTTATGAAAACCTAATCTTGAAATCTTAACTAACAATGATGTACCCTAACTATTCATCAAAAATCAAAGCCATATCAGTAGGGTTTAGGGTTTTTAGGCAAGGTTTGAGGTTTCATATTATTTACCAATTATGAACACACAATTCAATGGATATATACACATATACAAGCCTCTCCGCATACTCATGTACTGACTTGGTTATAATTTCAACTCATACTTATCATATGTTTTATCATACCTATTTACCAATATCCTACGCCAGACCTGTTTTGCCATATTTTAATATTTTAGATGATATTAAAATCCTACCCCTTTCCTATATCTAATATTATCCGTAACCCATCTTAATATATGAAAAATGGCATCAAAGTAACACACTATCACGGTATCACCAATGGCAAAATCTTGGTAAACTAGCAAAGCTTATAGAAACCTACTAGTAACTATGATTTGTATAACAACTCCTCACTTATCTATTTATAGCAGTGGGTTTGATAACAACAAGATCTACAATATTCTTACATTCCTCAAACATGATGCCCCAGATTTCGCAGTTCTTAACCAGATCTCTCAAGGGTTGTAAGATTCAGGCTTTTATCAAATATATGAAGAAAGCATGATGGACGAGAGTCACGTGTCTGACAGTTTTACCTCCATGTGGTCAAGTAGATGAACATCACTTGACCTGAATTAACCATGCCGGATTTTAGCACCCTCAATTTGTAAAGTACGTGCACATAGTTTCAGCCCTTCAAGCCTCACACGTCATTGATAGACAAAGCAATTTTTTTCCGCCGTACACTAAATATCCTTACATTAGTAGATTAGGAAATGCTACACCCTCTTCTTAATATTGTGTTAATTTATCTTTTTTCATTTCTATACAAATCTTGAGCGAACTTTAATTATGTCCAACTTCTTTTAGACAGTGATGTCAAATTTCAAAGTTTTGATAAGTACATGTTAGCAAGTTTGTAAGAAGTGTCAATTGCATGCCAACTTTATAGTCAAAGATACCTAAGAAGTGTCAAACACATTGTAAATAGAGCATCGGACAAGTATCTGAATTAAGATTTTAATTTCTTATTTGTGGACACAAAAAAAATGTGTCGGCCACGTGTCCGAGAGTGTCTTACACGTGCCGAACACTAACACATATCCTTCTTTGAAGTTTCCATGTTTGTTAGTCAAAACTAACATTGACAGGAAAATCACACAAACTCTTCATGTCAACGTTCAAAAAGACAAATTAGACATTGTTTTTTAATTTGAAAAGGAACCAAATAAAAAAAAAAAGTTCAAAGGGAAAAAGGAAGATACATCTTGACATATTAAGCCCGTGAAATGTTTTCTCTTCATGATTAAAACTTGCCCTCTTCATGGTATCTCAAGCCCGTGAATTTTATCAAAAATCTCTCTTACAAAGATCTAGAACATCACCAAACTATAACATCTTTTTAAACATAGTTTTTGAATTGGTATCAAAATCGGTATCATGTAGCCAATATTTAGCATTATCAACAAAAAAGGACCATCTGTCGTAAGTCCACCCTACACCTAATCCTCTAAAAGATGGTTAATTCACAAAACACTATAGAAGCTCCTCCTCATACATTTATTTATGAAGCCAAAAGTGTAAGAAGCTTGTGTGTGTGCATGTGCTCGCACGCTCGTGTGTATATGTAGCAAGGCTACACTTTGCTTATCTGCTTTTCTTATTGCTTTCTTGCTCGTTAGATGGACTGATAAGCAATAAGTGGCCAAAAGTGGGGAACCAAACAAGCTTATCGAATGCGATCAAAACAACAAAAAAAACCTTAAGGAAACTAAGTTCGATCAATAACATAACAAGTACGTACTTTATTTTTGCTTGAAACGTATCTTCTTTGTTTCTTACTTTTTTCTATTGTTGTGTAATTTTCCTAACATTTTGCAACAAAATAGAGAAGAGCCATACACGGCGAACCCCACAAGACAACAGGAAAAAAGTACCCCTTGCCTATGTATGTTTTGTCTACTCAATCATTACTTGGGAAAAAATTATGAACACACAATATCATGCTCACAGTTTCGGACCCTCCTACATTGGACAGCTTCGAACAGTTCAAACCCACATAACCCACAAACCTAATCGAACAAATACTCTACTGGAAACAAAAATGGCCACAAAATCTAACCTAAAAAACAACAGAACCAGTTCAAAAAGGAAGACTGCTGTTCATACCTGAGTGAATCCAACTGAAATCGACCAAAGCACCAAATCGCCACAAAACTCTTCCAGCCCTTCTTCTCGTTCCAACAACCACAGACTTAGAAGAGTAGAGACAAAATGGTACCTGGAGTGCACACCCACAAAACCCACAATCCAAATCGAACAATACAATGAGCGAATGATAACTCAGCGTGAAAATCGAACACAGAAATGCACATAAACAGTAACAAATCGAAGAATGCTACATACCTGGAGTGAATCGAACTCCAAATCGACCAAAAGCACCAAATCGCCAGAAACCTCTTCGAGCCCTTTGCTCTGTTCGCACAAGGAAAGACCGAGAAAAGTGCGGCAGAAATGATGCCTGGGGGGTGGGGAAGGGGGATTACGAGGGGTAAGATGGTCTGAATGATGGGGGGATTAGGGCGGATTCGAGATGGCTTGCTCAAACCCTAGCCATCTCTAAGCCCCCCTGAGGTCGTATTCGGAGGGATTACGGAAAAGGGCGTGTAAAGATATCCACCCTGGTTTTGGACTCCCCAAACACCGAAATATCAATGGACCCACGTATTAGGAGGGGGATATCTTAATCCCCCTTCATATTGCTGCTTCCAAACGAGCCCTAAAAGACTAAGTCCAAATTATAAAGTAGAACAAATGTACTTTTGAATTACTATCTTGCAGTCGGTGGTTTGCCTCGAGAACCTTGGGATTCTTCCTGCGGGTCAGTAATTATTGTCTACGGGCCCACATAAGAGGCGCCAGGGTGCCCCGCTTAGCATTTGTCTTCAATTAAAATTGTCTTATTTATATTTACATATCAATTGAAGCATGCATTTGGCTAATAGAAAGACAAAAATTCAAATTCAAAGGTCATGATCATAGAAACCTTTTTCTTCTCCAATGCCAATCACAAAAAAACCTTGTATGTAATTTGAATTATAATTTATTTCTAGTTTATGACTTAGTTGAATTGTAATTTGTTTCTAGTTTATGTTAGCAATTTGTCAAAATTTTGATTTTTACTAAACCAAGATTCACTAATGAATTGGGCATTTGGTAAAAAAAATTGTCCCTTATTTTTTAATTATCTACATTTGTGTAGGAGTATTTATAAAAAAGAATATACATTTGTTTATGAGAGAGAGCACAAGTCTAAATACCAGGAAACCAACCCATGATGCTGACGTGGACTGGGCCTTACGTTAGCTTTAAGCCAAACAAAAAAATTACTAATTTTTTTGAATCGGGCCAAAAGCATACACATTGTCTCTCGCACGAAACCAGAAAAGAGAGAGAGTAAAGGAGGAGGATGTCGGCAAACTCATCACCATGCGACGGATCTCCTCCGATCTCGGATGATAACTCTCTGGTACTATTCCGGCGAAGGTTGCAGCGCCATCCCAACACCCTCCTCCTCGCCTGCCTCGCAACCCAAATATTAGGGCTTTTTCTACAAATTAAGATTTTTTCTTAAAAAATTGGGGCTAGCCGTAAATGTAGTGACCCAAAAACCAGTTCTTTATACCTTCCGTTGCTACTTCGATATTTATGCTAGCAGGTGGCAATAATAGCACCAAATGATCCTGCAATCTATGAAGCTCTCATTTTGGTGTTCCAATGGCTGGGGCTCAGTAGGAGAAAAAAAATGCACTCAAAAAATGATTGTGTTTGTTTCTGGCCAAGTTGCACTCAATAAGCTCATTTGTACCAATATGGATACCCGAGTAACTGGTCCTGTCCTGTCCAGTCCTTTGTCAATGTTTTATGTTGAATCTGTCCAGTCCTTTGTAGCAACTAGCAATAATGTTTTCTGTCACTGCAACCTTCGTATCTATTTTTGTTTCCTTTTACTAGATCTTCATATCTGATTAATTAGGTGCTTACATTTCGTATTAAGGTTACGTCCAAACGAGATGACGAGAAATCATACCCATTTCTTTTATTTTCTCACTAATAAGGGAAACCATAACCCTTTTTTTTTCTTTTCTTTTCTCACCCAGGTTGCCAAAGGGCCTGTTAGAACTGATTGTGAGAGTCTCATTGTTGCAGCCATTCTTACTCATGTCTCTAACGCTCTCAACAGTCAACAACTCAACTTGTGTGGTGATTCAGACCACTGTCAAGCCTCTCAGCTGAGTTGGCTCTCGCGATTCAGACCACCCAAAGGCTGAATCTGTACACAGAGAGAGAAGAAAAAGATGAAAACATTAATCTCTCTCTCCCCGTTTTTTTTGATGTTGAAGTTGTTTGTGGTTTTTTCTTGGCAAATGGATGAACTTGCTTAGTTTTTTGTTATTATGCTAAGAAAATTTGGGATTGAACTTGTTGTAAGATTATTTTTCTCACATGGGTTCTTTCATTTTTGCATTCTTCCTTTTGATTGAGAATTGAGGAAAAAAAAGAAGAAGATGGGACGGGGCGAATAAACCTGATACCCGATAGGGGCGGGAATGAAAAACTTTCCATTACCCAGTCGGATTTCGAGACGGGGTCGGGGGAATTCAAAAATTTTAGGATCGGAGTACATCAAAACCAGCCTTGCTCCGTTATCATTCCTAATGGTGTTTTATAACATATTGATGCCCCAACATTAAGAAAAGAAATTAGAAAGTCTAAAACAATTGCATAACACTAGCCATATTATAAATTGCCACATCGTATCGAAGCTTGTTTGAATCAGCTACGTCATCCAATACGTCAAAATTAGCCAATTTTTCCCAATTCAGCAAATTATCCTACAATTAGATGAAAGCATACTTCAAATAACAGTCAATTGAACTTATTAATTAACAAGTAATAAACTACAAAGTAAGGCACGTTTTAAAATATCAAAAAATGGCAATCTAATGATATTTTTGGTCCTTCTCTTATGAGAGGCCCAGATTTTGAGCCATGTCTAGATCGTTTGTGATTTAGGACTATAAAACACCTACCTACCCTCCTAACTAAGGATCCCAAGTCAATATCTAAGCCTGTTTATGGGCTGGGCTGACCAGGCTTTTACTTTTTTGCGGGCAAGGTGGGCCGGACTACCTACCATAAATTGAAGCCTAAGTCCGGCCCACAGGCTAGCCTAATTGACGGGCTAGCGGGCCAAAAACCCAGTAGGCCAACAGCCAAGTGGGCGGGCTAACGTGCGGGCTTAAATTTCCTTAGACAAGGAAAAAAAGAAAGGATTTTGGACTAATGAGTGGGCCCGTGGGCGGGTACCACTGGCGGACTCACAGGCCGGGTCTACGGATGGACCGAGTAAAAATTCATAGGCATGAATCCGCCAATTAAAAACTATGGGCCGGGCCGGCCCGTCCGTTTTACGGGCTTGGACCAGGTAAAAACCCGATGGGCCGAGCAGACTTCGGGCGGGCCGCGAGCCTTGCTAAATGATGACCCTTCCTCCTAACCTGCTTGGAAAAACGAGGGAAAAAAAAACACCCTGCACCCAGCTCTGTATAAAATGAGAAATTGCTAGTCAAATACTAGCAAGTAGTAATTGTGGATTTCTCCCACCGTATGCAGATGTAAACTGTGGGCATGCCCGCCTTATCCTAAACGCCACCCCCAGCCTGAGAAAAACCCAACCCAACCCTCCTCTGAAACTTCCATTTCCATAGAAACATTGACAGATAAACAGCCATGCTAACTACCACTACCTTTCCAATTACCTATCCTGCTACATTTCCTTCTTCTTCTTCAACAACTTCAATTACTTCTACCACTACTACCACTTGTTCATCAACCCTAGGCAGGACTAGGACTAGGAATAGAACCCTAACGACCACCCTTAGAACAGCAACAAGAACCAACCTTCTTCGATTGCACGCATCGCAATCTTCCTCTCCAATGATCGAGAAGGAGAGGCCTGAAACCAACCGACCCCCCACATTCCTCCGCGAATCCGACGGCCAGTCTCCGGCCTCCGATTCGGGCAACAATTCAGTCCGGGCCCGGTTCGAGACGATGATAAGAGAGGCGCAGGACACGGTTTGTGCCGCCATCGAGGCCGTGGACGGAGGGGGAAAGTTCAAGGAGGATGTCTGGTCGAGGCCGGGCGGCGGCGGCGGGATAAGTAGGGTTTTGCAGGACGGTGCCGTTTGGGAGAAGGCTGGTGTGAATGTGTCTGTGGTTTACGGAGTTATGCCGCCTGAAGCTTATAGGGCTGCCAAGCCGGCCGGTTCGGAGGAGAAACCCGGCCCTGTTCCGTTTTTTGCCGCGGGGATCAGCTCGGTAATTGCCTCCGTCGATTACTTGTTGTCATTGAATTTATATGCGTATACATTTTAGTTTCATGAAAATTTCATTTGGATTCATATGTTGAGTTAAGACAGTGTATGGTTGAGTGAAATCAAGATGGAATGAAACGGTCATTCACTTGGGATATTGATTCTGATCATCTGATGACTTAAAAAATGATAGGATATACATTTCGTTTGGAATGATTGTTCCACGTTTCCACCAATCTAGATAAACAGCAAGTACATCTGGGAAGCCAAAGAGTTAACCATTCTCATTCCTTTTACCACTGTCTTGCCAGCGAACTATGTAGTAGTACCCAATTGTTTCGAGTCCATCCTCTCCCTTCAGGGACATCTGATAAAAAAAAAAATTAATGGATTTTTCTCAATTTTAGATTTCACAGTTCACAGATTGAACACAATACAAACTATAATTTTTTAATCCTTTATTTATTTATTTATGTTACATCATTTTTTAATCCTTGTACCTATGTAATTGATATTTACCTTTTTAGTATATTCTCACTCTTGTTTTTTCAGGTCTTACATCCAAAGAACCCTTTTGCCCCGACATTGCATTTCAATTATCGGTATTTTGAGACTGATGCTCCAAAAGGTACTCATGCAATTAATTCTTGCAAATTTGTGTTGTTTTGCTAGTTCATTTGCTTTTTTATCCATTGACATACATGGATGCATGGTGATATACCATTGACTACCCACAGTAAATATTGAGGCTTTCTGAGAGTTGGACATTGGCTGTAGGGTTGTAATTCTTGTTGACCGTTTGCAGTTTTTATTAGGTCTAGTATTTCGTAGTTGGTCAAACTTCTGTAGTTTTTTACACTCTGAATCATAGTCCTCTAAGACTCTCAAATCAATTTAGGAGAGCCTTGCAGTCTTTGGATTGAGACATATTTCCTCTATTCCGTGGAGAATTGAGTTTTGGGGACCTTGTGGCTTTGTTATCAACATCATTTGATTCATGATATGACACATGATTTCATTTGATTACTGAGCAATTACTTCGCACCTTGGATTGAATTGATGAAAGCAAGAATCACATTGGAATCACTGAAATTGCGATGTGGATCACGCACCACTTGTTTCAGTACACCAATCTAAGGATTGATCTGTTTGTTCCTGCTTAATAATGGTTGTTTAGGAGGCATCCGGTGATAGGTTTCAAATTAATATGCGGCGTGGTTTGTATTATTGGCCATGTGAGGTGAACAGAAAATATTGAGAAGTTAGTTCTTCGCGGACTCTCAGGGCTTGATCTTCAACGTCATCCTAGTATCATTCATACATGCCTTTTTACGTGTAATTCGCTTTACAAGACTCCTGTATATAGATGTCCTCCCATGGTCGAAATAAAGCAAGAAAATATATATAAAATGGCAAAAACCAAGAAGTGGCGGCTAGACTTATGGTGGAGATTATTTGGTTGTCCGCTCACTCATGTGTCCATAACAAATTGTAAAATTTTGTTTCGACCCCTTTGAATGAAGATTAAAGAGAAGGATTGAAGAATTTTGGGGTTTTAGTCGTTGGATGAGATGATAGCTTGATGCACATTGTTGATCATATTTTCTAAGAAAATTGATTTTGGCACTCCACTTTGTGTCTTGATCATGCGAGATTGCAAAACAAAAAGTGGAGTGCCAAAATCGCATCCCATTTTCTAATAGCTTAAGCTTTTGGGACAATTGGCAACTTAACGTGTATCAAAGCCTTGGTTTTGGGAGTCTTGGGTTCAATTCTAATCTCTATTTTTGCATTTTTTGCATTATGCTTTCGCTCTACGTAAGGTTTTCTGCATTTCCACGTTCATGATAGGATTGTACTTTTTTTTGGTCGAAGCTCAAACCAATCAAGATCAAGAGGACCAAGTCCATATACAGCTTCTAAAAAAGAGAGAGCCAAAAAACCAAATAACTATGAAAACATCTAAAAAAAACCCTCCAAATCTCAATCTCATAGTTCCCGATCAAATTTTTATGATCCGAACTGTTCAATGTGTGCAGAATGTGATTTTAAGGATGCTTTAGAGAAATTAGCAAAAAATATGACCGGAAAGTGTTTGTTTTGAGCAGTTTTTAATTGAACCATTCATCAAATCTGGGCTAAAAACTACTTAGATCAAACCTTTCCCAGTCATTTTTTTTGCTGATTTCTCCTGGGCACCCTTAAAATCACGTTCTGATCACATTGGGCAGCTTGAATCATCAAAATTTGATTGGGAACTATGAGATGTTTTTTTAGGTGTCCCTGAAACCACCCTGAACTAATCCCCAAAACAATTAGGGGAGAAAAATTTTCCTTTACTAATTTTCCAAGTAGCAGCAAATAACTTTTTTTTGTCCCAACTTTTGCTTGTACGTGAAGTTAGTCTCTTTGTAATATAGGGCATATGGACTTGTGTCTAAGTAAGGAATCCTGTGTCAGGGATTTTAGGAAAGAAAGGTAGCCTCATGGCTATTAGTATATTAGGTCCTTGGAAGGTTTTGAGCAAGATGAATGATACTGCTTATCAAGTGCAGCTGCCAGCTAACTTGGATATTTTTGATGTGAACCCCTTGTGATAACACTCATTGTAATCAGTTTGCAGAGTTATAAAATCTAAATTAGAGCCTTAGCTTGATCCTTTTCTACTCAAATCCTTATTTTCCAGAAAATTAGTAATTTAGGGATTAGGGATTTACTCTCTCTCTCTCTCTCTCTCTCTCTCTCCAATTTTGATTGTGCCTTGCGATTTTTTCATGGCTTTAAGCTGAGATCTGGCTAGCCCCATTATAATTACTTAATCAACGTTTTCAAGAACGTTAACAAACATAGTTGTTGGAGATGCCATATAGTCCCAATACATCAACACAGTCATGTAATTCTTTTATTCACCCATTTTAGGCTGGCCGATTGACAGTCCCACTCAGGCTGTGCCATTGAAAATTTAAATGCATGCCTATATTTTAAGTCATTTTGTGCCTTGCAAAATGCAGCACTATGAGTTGCACAGTGTTTATTATTCATTTCAATGATTGCAGATACTCCAGGAGCACCAAGACAATGGTGGTTTGGTGGAGGTACTGATCTGACACCTGCATACATCTTCGAGGAGGATGTCCAGCACTTCCATTCGGTACTATAAGAATGCATCAAAATCTTGAATTCTGTTTTTTGGCATTAAAGCTAAGGGCCTTGGTACAAAATTCCCATTGTCAGATGGCAATGCAGTTTTCTTACCAAGGAACAGAAGCCCAATAGCATACTTAGAATTCAAAGTGTTAAGAGTCACTCTGAGAACTCTTACAAGTTAGCCTGTGGAGGAATTGCAACTGAAGTTGTTGCTTACATTCTCAAGTTGTGGTTTTACATTCATATCTAACACATAAGAATTGCCAACATTGATTTCTGTCATTTTACACTCGAATAGCTTTGGCAGCAGATAACTTTTGTTCTTTACTAGTGCGCAAATGTTGGCCTAAGAGTTTTTATCGAAACAGACTGAGGGATAGGTTCACATTATCCTTCTTATGCAGGTGCAAAAAGGAGCTTGTGACAAATTTGACTCTAGCTTCTATCCTCGGTTCAAGAAATGGTGTGATGATTACTTCTACATCAAGGTGTGTTCTTAATAAATGTCTTTAGTGACCGGTGCTTCTGTATTAGAATAAGTGTATTCCATTTTCTCATTCGGAGAACGAACTTTCTAGAGAGGGCTTGCATGCGACTTGGATACAATTCTACTTCTACGTTTGAACCTTTTGTTGTGTGTTATTTTGGTTTCCTCTTAAATTAGAGAACTCCTTATAGATAAATCCAACTCGTTAGATTCACTTAAGTAACCGTCCTATATTTAATTAATCTTTCTTACGTAACACTTCTTTTATATCGTCTGTGTATACCCAATTAGATAAAGGATCATTATTTAATTCAACATTGCAAACCATTCCGATTTTTGAAGAGTGATGATGGGATTCTGGTTGAAATTACTTGGGAAAAGATTTGAAGGATTAAAAGAAGATTTGCAGGATTTGTAAAGAATTAGAAATTCAAAATTCAAAATGTTCAATATTTTGTATACAATTGATCATGTTGAAATGTTATCATAATCATTTAGCCATAAACATGTTGACGCCAGACAACACATGGAATTTGTTAGAATGATATATACAACGCAAACTAACAGTCGTCATCCAACGTTTTATCTAATCTTAATATAGTTTATCTTGATAATGTATAACAGTATAACAACAACAGTGAGAAATCAGATATGGTACATGCGAGTACTGGTACGTACACTAACAATGATAAAAAATGGTACATTAACCTGTATGGGATTGGCAACTTTGGTAGAGTAGGCGTTCTTCAAATTGGTTGCCAGTATGTTCATTCTTTGTAGGTTAGAGTAAGTTCTCCTCTTCTTGAAAGAAGAAAAAAAGATGTAGCCTGGAGTAAAATATGCAATCACCAACTTATTTTAGTCTGACAATGAAATGTGAATATATCTCAAGTCACACTTTAAAAGGGATTTGCATGTGTAGATTGGTGTTTTTAGCAGTGCTGTCACGAGGAGTCTGTCTGATATACTAAATCTAACTTTTACTAGGTTTTGGATCGTCGCCGTTGACAATTACACAGGTGATATAAAGGATAACAGTTTCTCCCGTAGTGGAGAAAGGCTGTCTTATATTTGTTGTATGGCTTATGTGGACACCTTATTGTACTTGACTGAGACTTGAAATTAAGGTTTTCGGAGTTAAATCCATATTTTAGCTTTAAGCTGACTGTTTGCATAATATGCAGCACCGGGGTGAGAGACGAGGGCTTGGAGGAATATTTTTTGATGATCTTAATGACTGTGACCAGGAGATGCTGCTTTCTTTTGCCACTGGTAATTGCTTAAGGTGTCTGTTTGAAGTTTTAGAAAAAAAATTCTCTTTTGATGAAATTGTTGTTTTCAAATGCATCTTTGTGGATGCCTGATTCTTCTTTTGAAATAAACCTGTGAGGGCTACTTTTTTGTCACATGGATCCGCCATTCTGAGCAGAACACCTTTGTTGACACGCTACGAGACCGGTGTGGGTATCGGACATGTACAAGGAGAGCTTTCAAATGCTCCTCCCTCTCACAAAAGTGTGTGGGGTCCACAACTTGGAAGTGAAGCCCAAACACTTTTGTGAGAGTGAGGAGCATTGCTCCTGGAGCACAAAATAATTATGCATGTACAAGACATAATATTTTAAAGCTGGACATGGGTTTTGATGCATTTATCTCCTGCCGGCTTTGTTGGCTATTGTAACACACATTTGGTATTTCTCTTTTTGGGTTGGGCAATTATGGCATGCACTTAATGTTGTAATGTACTCCTACTATTTTTTTGGGCTGGAGTCGAATAAGGAATGTTTAATAAGGCGTACTACTTATTAAAGAGTATGGACTTTGGAGCCTTAATTGACTTAACCATGTTTTTGGTACAACATTTCATAAAAACAGACGTTCTTGGTGAACATTTCAACTTATGTTTGTATGAATTAATATATTGCTAAATAATTGCTTCGTTTATCCCTGTACCCTTATCCAAATATGGGTACCTATCAGTTAGTGTATTGTCCATTTATATGTTTGACTTTTCCTTAGACATACACCAACACCCAAGCCATGTACATAAGTCAGTTTTGTTTTTCCTTGGGTATGGAAAGCCTTCTTGTAATGTACTTAGTTTTTGTTGGGTGATATCTGCAGAATGTGCGAACTCTGTGGTTCCTGCATACATACCCATAATAGAGAAGAGAAAAGATTTGCCTTTCACTGATCAGCACAAGGCATGGCAGCAATTACGAAGGGGGCGCTATGTAGAATTTAACTTGGTATCATACCTCAAAACTAGCTCTACAAATCCCCATACATATACATTTTATAACTTTATAACGTGGTTGGTTTTCGTTCATTTTTCCCTTGCTTTTGAAAAGGTCTATGACCGGGGGACAACATTTGGTCTCAAGACGGGAGGCAGAATCGAGAGTATTCTTGTTTCTCTTCCGCTAACTGCCCGGTGGGAGTATGACCATGTAAGCTTTTGTTATTCAATGTTATCTGGTTAATATGAGAATAGTTGAACTCCAGATGTAACAAAAAGATGAAAGTTATTGTGGTGTTCTAATGAAAGGATTCGATGTCTTGTGTGCAGAAACCAGAAGAGGGTAGTGAAGAATGGAAACTACTGGATGCATGCATCAATCCGAGGGAATGGGTCCAGTGATTTTAGCAGTTTTCAGAAAAAATTCCTCGCACGGTGTTATTTCTTTGTATTTCACTTCCTCCCTTTCTTTTTTCTCCCTACCTTTTCCCTTCCTTGTCTGCGCTGTTTATTAAGCACCATTTTTTGTAAGTTGTTTTCATCTGAGGCAATCTATTTATAGGTGACAGAGCTTAGCAGCGAATTCTGGGCTTTTAGAGATGGCTTGCTTAACCGTTTCTTACAGGAAATGTAGATTGAAATGATTCTAAAATCGTAGTGCTGCTTGAGCAAAGCTTCAAGAAATTATCATTTATGTGAACATCATCTGTGTTCATCGGATATAATTTAATCTGAGATCTTGGTTATTAATGGAAAGGACTGCAATTAAAGTTGTGCTTCTTGAAGCAAACGAGTGTACATACCTCCTGGTTATCAAAGGCTGCAAATCCAACAGTTCACGTGGGACTTTGGAGTTTATCAAGGGGTTAGGGGTTGTATGTCAAGAACTATGCACTTCAAGTTTCTTCCCTTTTCTTATGACTCAGATTGTTTGGGCTTCGGATGCCTCAACTGAATCTTCGGAATCAATTCCACCGTCCACTAATACAGGGCCTGATTAAAGTTGGGAGGTAAGAGTTTATAATGCATAGAAGATTCTGAATCCGAGATCTAGGGACAAGATGAAGCTTCTTACAAGTAAACTTTGTTTCGAATAGAATTTAGGTTATCTATTGTCTGGAATTGGAAAGAAACGCTGAAATAAGAAAGAGATTATCCGACGAGGTTGATTGTATGACAAAGAGTCATTTTTCGTTCAATGAAATTAATTTCAATTCTTTTTATGTATTTCAGGAGTAAAATGGGATTACTATATTGTTGGTGGGAAATTTTTATTGGTTGGTTCATGGGATGGTTTTGTCCCATGTTTGTGATTGGGATTTATTTGGCTTTGGATTTATTTAGTAAAAAAAAATCATTATTGTTTGACAACTTATTTTATTCTAGGTTATGTGTTCCATGAGTTGGCCTTTTGGTACACGGCCGATCACTTCTCATTTTTGGGCTTTGACAAGCAAGCTTTAGCAATTATCATAATAATCTGAAGAGGGAACATTTATACATTTCTAGCTATGTGATGGAAGTGCAATTTCTAATCTGCAAGCCTTTGATCTTAATTACCACCAGATCGTGTAGATTAATGAACAACTTAAAATGAGATGAAATTGTGTCTTCTTAACAATTGGTTAGACGGAAGCTAATGGTTGTGCACATTATATGTAGTTAGGTTGGGTCATCAATTAGACTGAGGAGAGCTAGTGTTTGATCAATCTTCATCAAATGTGCTAGATGATGCGATGGTCTTAGAGTTTATCGAGCTACTACGTCAAGTATTTTGTTTCTTAGAGTCTAGGCCCTTTTGTGTAAAAAAGAAGAAAGAATCAAAAACTTCTCTAATCTTTATTTAATAATAATATTTTCTTTAATTCAACCCAAATCAAATTTTTTTCCTTTCTAAAGTTAAGGGGTGTTTGGGAACCTACTTTTTGACTTTTCATTTTCAACTTTTTGGCTTTTTGACTTTTGGGATTATGGTCAGACTGTATTTTATATTTGATATAGTGTTTGGATGATATGTGCAGAATGTATTTTATAGCAGGAGTAGTGTTTGGGAGATATGGAATGAAAATGAATTATGAATTGGTTTTTTACAATGTTACCTCTATTATTAATAATGGTGTATAAATAATATTTTAATCTAATTTTTTTATGTTTTATTTTGATATTGCTTTATTCTTTCATTAATTGAAAGTCTCAAACTATTTTTCTATTATGTTTTTATTGTTTCAAGTATTTTTCGTTCTTTCCTCCAACAATATTTTTATTTTTTATTTTTAATCTAAAGTAACAATTAAGTTAAACCAAATAATTGCAAAATAACAAGCTTGTTTCCCATAAAAATTCTAGTTAATCCAAATCTTTCTACTCCAAGGGAAAAAAAAAAAAGCTTCCACACGAACAACAAGAAAACGAGAACGGAAGATACCCTTTCATGTGAAATCAAATCAATCCCTAAACCAAACAAGAAGAAAACAGCATATACCCACAAAACAAATCAATCCCCAAAACAGTACAGTGCCTAATCTCCAGAACAAGAGATTAGGGCACCCAAATTTCGACTAGTTTCGTACACAAATCAGTAAGAGATGGGCGATTTCAAGACATTAAAGATGGGCGAAGGCGAGTGTATGGATTGGCAAACTTCTCCAGTCGTCTGCTCCTGGTCTCTCTTTGTGTTGTGTGGTGGAAGATGTGAGTAATAAAAGTTGCAAAGGAGAGGATAAAGTTCACATGAGGG
>BPLS01027678.1:0-12524 GCA_019656275.1 Rhododendron kiyosumense
CTCTCTCTCTCTCTCTCTCTCAAAAAGGGCAATTTTGCCATATGACAAAAGAATTGGCACTTGAGAAATTTGAGACAATTTTGGCATTGTAGGTGAGGCATCCAATTTGTTGCTCCCTCCGTCCGTAGTTCGGTTCGTGAAACAAAAATTTAAAAATGATTTAAGGAACTCAATAATATGTATTAGATTGTCAAAATAAAAAAGTTTTTCTACAAGAAATTATACCATGATTTTTCAGTTCTTGTTTTGCAAGACTATCATTTTGAGACAGAAGGAGTATATTTAATTTGTTGAATGACAAAATAATTGCCCAAAATAACTAGCGGTGGGCATGCTCTTATAAAATAACACTCCTATTATTATATTGTACAGTCTGTACGAGTAGCAAACCCATACACTGGAGAAATTCTTGGGCACCGAGCAGGTACACGTGGCGATACCCGTCAGCGATTCTAACCGTTCAAACGTGTTTTAGATGGCTCAGATTTATTCCTTCTGTCTCCCCTCACCCGGCCACTCTCTCTCCTCGTTTTCCCTCTGTTTTGGATGACTAAAATTGCCGACGGAGGTACACGTGTGTAATACCCACCTGGCACCCAAAAAACTTCTCCATACACTGGAAGTAGTTTTTCTTTTCCAGTTGATGAGAAGACGAGCTGACAATTTTCGCCTGTACACGTGCGAGCGCAAGCACGAGCCCGAGCCCCAGCGTAAAGGTCAAAGGTGGGAGAAATGGGGTCCGACCGCTGGCGTGATGAAGGGTCGTTTTTGACCGGGCTAACCGGGAGCCACCGGTGGAGTTGAAAATCCAAAACAAAACAAAAGGTCCACACCAAAAACTTAACGCCCAAGTAGAAAAATTACCTTTATCTGCTTGACCGGTCACCTCTCTTTCATTGGTTTGGATTTTCACACTTTTTGACGATAGTATTTTTTTTACTTATGAATTTTGGCGGCCGCAGAATTCTTTTTGCGGGAACCTTTTTTAACAAAAAAAATCGTTCGTATATAACAATAACACAATTTTAAAGAAATATTTTTTTTCTTATTTTTTACAAACAAAACCTAAGATGTAATAGAAATAAAGAGATTTGTACCAAAAAAATTAAAAATTAAGGAGATATTTGAGAGGTGTGTGAAAACTAGGGGCTGGAACCTGGTTTGTACCCCTTGGTCCGCCCCTTAGACGAATGGTGTAGATTTTTATTTATTTTTTATTTTGAAAGGACAACGTTGGACATTAATTTATTATAGGTAGTAGTAGTAACTTGCAACAATAGCCAAAATTAAACAAATGGAAATCTATGCGGAAAATACTCCTACCAACTAAGCTCGATATATTTTTAGCATTTTTTCCTTGGCGTATAATTAAGATGTTGACAAGCTGTACAAGCAATGCACACGACAAGTCGACAACTAATGACTTGGGGACACGAGGATTAATTTGGTTTGGTACTAGTACTAGAAATTTATAAACATTCGCTTTGAATGATGAGATATAATGGCGGCATGGCGCCAAGGAGCTTTTAGTTCTGCTGGGATTTAAAAAAAAAATGAAATTAATTTTAAAGGGTGAGTCTTGAATTTTGAACGGATTGAATAGCCACGATGCATATTGTAGTAATTGATCAAAATACTAATGATTACAATATTCCTCATTGGAAAAATGATGACACACACAATTGCATAGACAATATAACCAAATTGAGAGGATTCTCTATCTCTAGATCACAACCTTATGGAGTATTTAGTGGTGTTCATGATGAGAGTCTTGTTATGAATTTTACTCTGATGCAGGGGGCCGGCTCTAGGAATGTACTTCTTTCGTCCCAATTTATTTGTTTATTTTTTGACTTTGTCTTTGTCTCAGTTTTTATTTGTTCAACTTTTAAATGGATAAAATTTCCTTTTTGCTCTTACCTTTTTTGAAAAAAAAAAGGTAACTTTTCATAAAAGTTGAAGGGCAAATATTGGAAAGTAGACTACTTTCAGGTGTAATTATTATGCTCCCTAAATAAGTTAGATTCCCAATACTCCCTCCGTTCTATATTGAGAGTTCAACACGAAAAGTCATGTCATTTTTTAAATCAAAAAATCAACTACTTCTGTGTATAATTTTTTGAATTTTTTCGCACCCAATTAAAGTACTAATCGAGATCTTTAATACGGTGCGAAAAAATTCGACGAATTATACACAGAAGTAGTTGATTTTTTGATTGATTTGAAAAATGGCAAGAGAGAGAGTATGAGACTCTCAATATGAAATTGGAGTATTAGATAAACAAACTGGGACAAAGGGAATAGTTCAGTGGTGACAAAATTAATATTAAAATAATTTTATATACGTACATATAAAGATTGATCTTAATTATGAGTGAGGGCCTAATTTTTTTTGCTTTGTTTTATATCCCCAATGGCATAACCAAATTAAAAGTCCAAAGTAAGCAATGTTGATAAAAAATATGACTCATAAAACTTAGCAACCCCTGAACCAATAACCAAATTTTTGTATTTGAATAATCAAAATTATCAATATTTTTTTCTTTGTGAAAAACCAAATTTGACGAGGATCAGACCCTTTCGCGGTGCAATAAAGTTATGGGTATAAATGAAATGCATGTACCATGTACATATGAGTCTTGTGGGGATCCACCTAGAATCCCAAAAAGATGATGCAAACCGTCTATTTTTTTTAAAATATTTTTTATAGAGTCTTGTAAAAAATCAACTCAACCCAATATCGATAATGAATTTTTTTTAATCTGTAGGGGCAAAAATTCTCTATGTACATGATATATACATTTCTATGTACACATAGCAGCACTCTTTGCGGTGTGTGGATAATTGGTAAGGAAAACAGGATTTAAAAATTGACAATCATCGACAGCATGATTACAATAAAATTTGTCTGTAAAAGAAAAGCAAAATGCATTCACGATTCCTGTGGATGGAATGGAATATTCTTTGTACCCTTTTTTTTTTTGTTTTTTTGATAGGCATATTCTTTGTACTCTGGGTCAAGTTCATATGATCCTTTTCTTTTCAAACAGTCTGCGAGTAGAGAGAACCAATCCCACGTCAAAACGAAGGTGGGGTTGAATTGCAATTATTTTGCACATTTCAATTTACTTGTCAACCCCGCACATGTTATTATTATTACTAATAATAATAAGAATTGTATGGTCAGGTGAGATATGAAAGGTCAAAGATAGGTGATTGAATTGGAGTGGAAGTGTGGGACAAGTTCAACGTATTTCAAGGGTCATTTCAAGGTGGTTCAACCACTAAAGCAAACGTAAACAAGTTTATCCTGTTTTCTTTTTTCATTTTTCTTTTTTAATTCTTTTATATAGGAAACGCAACTTATATCGATAAAATCAAATAAAAATTGTACGGTCTATAGGCCCGAAAGGTCCAAACAAGAAAAGGAAAAAATAAAAAAATAAAAATAATTAGTCGCAAAATTAACGGCTGCGCGCGATGTTGGAAACCACTAATCCGCTTGTGAATGTGAATGGAGGAAGCAGGAAGAATCACATTATACGCATCCCGCTCCGTATAATATTGTCCGCTTTAAATACCAAATCATGTCAAACTTCCCAATGAAGTCACCCATTCATAAATTACTCCGAGGTGAGTTATGCTTAATTGTGAAATTCCAATGGGTTTAGGTGCTCTCAAGGCTTTAAAAGGTCTTGTACAAAACATGATGAATATCCATTATTTATAGTATATATAACTTATATTTCATCAAGCAATGTGGTACCACCCTCGACTTATCTATCTGATCACCAATCAGACAGCTCCGCACAGGTCCCAACCGCCCTCAGATCGATGAATCATTGTTTGGAATTCCCACACTTCTCACTAAAAGTCACCATGCAATACTAATATACCGACAGATTTCGCAAAGAAATCTTCTCTCCACCACTTTCAGACCCGAACATGGGGTAGCACTTGAAATGGAATTGAACAGATTAATCTATTACTGATGGAGAAGAAAATGGACCAGGTTCGTTTAACCTGGGATGGACCCATTATTATCTTTGCTACCTGGTAGCTGGTAGGAGTCTTTTCTTTCTTTATTGGGCATAGGATTAGAATGTGGACCTTTTGTAGGCCTTTTTGGGTGAGCTCCTCTCCCGGCCACGAAAATGGTTTGGACCATCCTCGCCCGTTTGTTGGGCTCATTTTGATAATCTAAACAGTTCACATTTCATAGCTTGTTAGGGAACATAAAAGATGCCAAAAATCAGGTTGATCAGTGCCGTTTGAAATGATTTCGGTACGTATTTGTCTTAGAACATAACAAGATTACAACGTTGAATCGGGATCCATTTAACCCGTTCATCTGGAGACAAATGCATTCTGGAATCATACAAAACAGTATCCGATCAATCAGATTTTTGGTGTGACAAGTGTTCACGACGAGCTATAAAATATAAACGGTCTACATCATCAAAGTGAGCCCGAGAAGAACCCAGAGACAGAAAAACTTGACGGTCTAGTTCAAGTTCATGGACCGAGAGGATCCTCCTTCGATCAAAATAATTTACTTTTAAAATTATTTGAGAAAATAGTAATATAAGTAAAAAAATCATTTTGATCAAATATAAATACATATATAATCGTAACGTCATAGATATTGCCCCGTTCGATCCGCTAAGGTTCTAAAGGGGTGTTTCTGATAGTGAAAAATTTATAAATTTTTATTTGTGGTTGAGAAATTGTTAGGTGTTTTTCCGGTAGTGAATAAGTTGTTAAGAAATGTCAAGTTGTTGATAGGTTTGTGAGTAGAGCTACTGTAGCAAAAAAAAGATTTTTGTTGACAATTTTTTTGTTAGTGAAAACAAAATGCTAAAATGCTAAAACTTTTTTGTTAGTGGAAACAAGATGGTAAAATGCTAAAAAATTTTTGTTAGTGGAAACGAGATGGTAAAATGCATTAAATTTTTAGCATTTTTTGTTAGCGGAAACATCCTCTTAAGTACTTATTTTTTGCTTTATGATACATGTCATTCTCTCATGCACAATACATCACCCAGTACTATCAGGAATAGAGCTAGAGAGGGGCCAGTAGGGACAGTCGCCCCTACAAGAAAAAAAAGAAGCACTACTATATATTATATGTAAAAAAAAAATTCTATGAAAGTATATATATAGGCTCGCCCCTGTGTAGAATTTTGAAAAAAAAAATTTAATAGTAATTTGAAATACGACGATACCAACATTAATTACTAAAGACTAAGGGCTAAAAAATAACAAAAAATAAAACTATAGGATTAACATTGTGAATATTCAAGTAATAAACTTCCATCTTTCGTTAGATGGTTTTAGTGTTTTACAGTTTTATTTCTTTTTGCCTTAAAATCTTATCTTAACGGCACCTCCTCCCTCCCCTCCCCCCCCCAAAGTAATTTTGGTAAAATTTAAATTGTAGGGTATGTCTTTCCTCAATTGTTGTTCTAGACTTCTACTAATTCTTTATTTTTGGATTGGTAAAATCAAGTAACATGAGAGCCCATGTACCGAATTTGTCCAGTTATGATGAATGTAAAATAAGAAGATGAACAATAAAGAAAAACAAGACACATATATCAAAATCGATCCTATTAGATAAACCGATTTATATATTTGCGTTATTTTGAGTTTTAATGTATTTACGTGATTATGCATGTGTATTTATATTTTTTTCTCGCATGCACGGTTGCCCCTGCGTGATGAAATTCCTGACTCCGTCCTTGAATACTATGCCACTCATTTTTTAAAAGATGAATATGTTTTGAAATCATATTATTCAAAAATCCCAATCAGTATAAATTTTTACACAATGCCGACAAATATAAAATTTCGATCATCGAAATGAGTTCGAAAAACTGGTCATAAAGAAACTAGTTCTTCGTTGGACCCCTTCGGCCCTTCGAGCATTTACTTCCGTAGAGTAAGTCCCAAGGATTTAGTTGAATATCTCGATGAATAAAATATGGAAATCTCTCGTCATAGGAAAATGATGACACACAATTGCATAAATAAAGTATAACCAAATTGACAGGATTCTCTGTATCCAAGTCATAATCTTATGGAGTAAAAGTGTTGTTCATGTTGAGAGTCTTGTTATGAATTTAACTATGATGCAGGGGCCGGCTCTAGAAATGTAGTTTAGTGGTAACAAAAATAATATTAAAATAATTTTATATGCGTACATATAAAGCTAGTACTTATCATGATTGAAAGGAAATAGAGCCTAATTTATTTTGCTTTTCACCTAATGGCATAACCAAAATTAAAAGTTTAAAGTTAGTAATATAGGTCAAAAATATATAACTCATAATAATAGAATAATTGAAATTAGCAATTCCCGAACTAATAATCAAATTTTGACATGTGAATAGTCAAAATTATCAATAATTTTTTTTTTTGAATAACCAAATTTAATGAAGATCACACTCTTTTCGTGGTGTGTGGATAATAGGTACAGAAAACAAGATTAAATTGACAATCATCGACAACTTGATTACGATTCTTTGTACTTTGGGTCAAGCTAGCTCACATTCCTTTCCTTTTCAACAGTCTGCGAGTAGAGAGAACCAATCCCACGTCAAAACGCAGGTGGGGTTGAATTGCAATTATTTTGCACATTTCAATTTACTTGTCAAACGCAGGTGGGGTTGAATTGTTTGGTCAGGTGAGATGAAGATCAAAGATAGTGGGTCATTGAACTGGAGTGGGACAAGTTCAACGTATTTCAAGGGTCATTTCAAGTGGTTCGACCACTAACCAAACGTACGTAAACAAGTTTACCCTGTTTTCTTTTTCTTTTTTTTTAATTCTTTTATATAGGAAAACGCAACTCATATTGACAAAATCAGATACACATCCTGCTCCGTACGATATTGTCCGCTTTGAATATCAAATCCTGTCAAACTTTCCAGTGAGATCACCCACCCATAGATTACTCCGAGGTGAATTACGTTTAACTGTGAAATTCTAATGAGTTTTAGTGGTTTAAAAGGCATTGTACAAAATAGGATGATTATCCATTATTTATAGTATATAACTTATATTTCACCAAGGGGAAAAATTCAAAAAAACCCCTGAACTTTGAACCCAATGTCAAATAGGCACCTGAACTTAAATAAACTTCAATTGAACACCTGAACTTTCACTCCATTATTTAATTTACCCCCTGCAGTCTCAATCCGTAACTTTCCTAACGGCAACCACTGAGCTGGACGCTAACAGACAAAACAAAACGTTAGATGGAGAAATTGGAGGGAAACAACAGTGATTTGACATCTTTTTAAGGTCCCATTCGGCTAAATAAGTCTATTGGCTTATTTTTTGTCCTTATTCAATTTTTTTTTTCATATTTGTTGGTTTTTCATCAAATTTTTGGGGGTTATTACATCGTCATAACGATTGGAATCTAAAATGTAAAAAATTATTATCGAAATCCAACCAATATTATGGAACGATGAAGGGAAATCTAGATATATACACGTAGTTGTTGCTAATTAATTAAGCTATTCAATTATTGATTAATCCTCTAATAGTTTCAATTTATTTACACATACAAAAATTTGCACAAACATGCACGTTACAATTTATATTAAGTCTTGTAAATTGATAATTAATGAATTATTACGTAATTTAAAACTTTAGCTTACAATTGATAAAAATGAAGCCATTCCGGTGGAAATGGCAAGAAATATTTTAATAAAACAATGTTACAATTCACTTGTCCGCTTATTACAACGGGAATAATAAAGAACTATAGCACATAAACAAGAGCACCGACAACCCGACAATATCAGAAAGAAATGCGGTGACGTGGTGCTTATATACATATGTATATATAATAAAAATAGGATTATATACATGTACATAAAATACCGTTTATGTACGTCCACTGTGTCAGTTAGTTCAAAATATTGCACCAAACATGTTAATACAATTTATATCAAGTCTTGTAAGTTTATAATGAATGAATTATTTCAAGTCTTGTAAGTTTATAATGAATGAATTATTTCGTAATTAAAAACTTAGGTTGCCTTGTCAAAAAAAAAAAAAAACTTAGCTTGCAATTGATAAAAACGAGATCAGCCATTCTCTATCGATCCTTTTTATTCTGGTTAGTCCACTTTTCCAATCACATTCTCGGCTTGATTTCCAAACAGACAACTGTAAAAATCACGGGGATAGGGATGTTGCCAAGCACCCCTGTCAAGTGGATGTCAATTAGCGGCCGATCCGATCATTAATCACTCGGTCGATTTATCTAAAATTGGTTTATTGGCTTGTTTTTATCTTTATTCAAAAAAATTAGATTTCGATCGTAATTTGTTACTCTTTAGATTCCTTTAGTCATGATGATGCAATGCAATGATCCCCAAAAAAATGATGAAAAACTTGCTATGTTTGGATTTGTGTTTGAATTTTTTTTTGAAAAATAGTAGGGATAATAAGTGAAAAGAGATAGAGAGAGAAATGTTGGAAGTATGGAGAATCTATGGGGAATTTTTTGAAAAATTCTTTTTGAATTGTAAAGAGAACAATAAAAAAATACAAATTTTTTTTTTTTGAATAAGAACAAAAAATAAGCCAGTGGGCTTATTTAGCCGAACGGGGCCTTAAAAAAGTGCTAGATCACTGTTGTTTTCCTCCAATTTCTCCCTCTAACGTTTTGTTTTGTCTGTTAGTGTCTAGCTCAGCAGTTGCCGTTAGGAAAGTCACGGTCCGGTCCGGTCCAATTCGGTCCGCACAAGTATTATGTTCCGTGTGGATTATTAATTCACTATACGATTCAAAAAAAAAAAATTAAACAGAACCATAATATGCACAAATATAGATGTGATGCGCGACCCGTTATTCTCATAGGTCAATGCTTCATTGATTCCAAAGGTGAGGGCTGTGGAATACCGTGTTTGTTTTTTTTATTAAAAAAAGACTATGGGTACGTTTAGTCTTGAGATAAGGTTGTGAGTCCAGTCCACAAGCTGTTAGCTAGTGTGACTTGGGGTACGGGTTACATCATTCAAGTATAATATACGTAGTGGTAGAACATTAACTGGTCTTCAACACAATTTTGGGAGATATAGTACGTAAGTAAAATAGTCTTTAGTACTTCTATTTTTTGTCAAGAGTTATGTTACTTGAAATCACGTTAAGCTCTAGCACGATTTTGAGTGACACGGTATGTAAGTAACTTCTACTTTTTGTTAACGTTCGTCACTCGAAACCGCGTTATGCTTAAACAAATTAAAACAATGACAATTTATAGGATTCAATGACTTCAACATATGTAGGTATGATTGACGTCTCGTACCTATTTTGTCTTTAAAGAAACAAATGAGCCTAGGTCAAAAGACACCTTGGATCGATTACTTACCATATCGAAGTGAAAACTCTTATATTTTTGGGTTGGGAAATGATTTTTTCATTCTCCTTTTATCCACTTGCACTCAATTTTCTTGGCTATATTTATGTAAAATTACCAAACTATTCTTAATTGTGAATTCACTTCTCATATAGGAAAGGCATTATTGCCATTTCACGTGAATAAAGAACAGAAAAATTGAGTGCAAGGGGATAAAAGGGGAGGGAAAAAATGAGTCTAGTCAAAGACACCTTGGATCGATTACGTACCCCATTGAAGTGAAAACTCGATTTTTGGGTGGAAAATGATTTTCTCACTATCCTCTTGCACTCAATTTTCTTGTTTATATTCATGTGAAATTACCAAACAAACCATTCTTTATTTTGAATTCACTTTTCACATAGTAAGGCCATTATTGCCATTTCATATGAACAAAGATAAGAAAATGATCGCGGAGAAAAGAAGAGTGCGAAAATGACCAAATCATTATTACCGTATGATTCGATATCAAAGTAATAAAACCACGTGTCAACTTACAATTAATGCCTTAAATCCTCTTGAATTCTTTTTTTCTTTCCTTTTTTTTTGGTTAAGTTACACTTTGTATTCTTATCCTGTCATCATGACTTTATTCACAAGAAAGAGATCCCGATGTTGAATTCAGCCTAGCTAGGATAAAATGGACTCTTGAGAAAGCCACAAGTCTTTGCATTTGACAAAAAATGAAGTTCCGGTTATGGGCTAGCTAGCTGGTAGTATAGTCATCAGATAAGATTATCAGTCCAGTCTAGAAGATTAGATTAGGACATGTATGAGGAAGACACATCTTGAGTGGAACTGCGATATTTATTCATACTAGGAGATCGAGAGTGCATAAAAAAAGTACAGTACTAGTACTTTGTAATCAATTTTGTGGACTTCTTGAGGAAGATAATTAATTTGTACAAATATCTTGACCATTTTAAACTGAACAAGTTAACGGGGGGCATATTGGGAGAATGGAGATTTGTCAAGTACAGCTAGATATAGGGAAATACTACAATACACAATTCTTATTTGGGTATGTATTATATGCACCTCCAAAATGTTATGAATTATAGAAAAAATGTTACGAATCATATTGTTAAAAAGTTACGAATCGTATAAAGGTTATGAGATACACTAAAATATTATGAATCATAATGAAAATGTTACGAATCGTATTGCTATATGAAAAAGTCACGAATCATACTAAAATGTTATGAATAAACCATAAAATAGGTGCATATGATATACCCTTTTAAATAGTGTGTATTGTAGACTTTTCCCTAGATATATACCATTGATAGTAAATGGTAAGCAGCTGAGAGATATTGGACATAGGTAAAATAGCCTGAACCATTTGTCAAGAGGCTAATTTTTTGTTACACAAAACCGCGTTAAGGTTAATCAAAAGAAATGACAATTTCCGATTAATTTAATGACTCCTAGATCGATTGGCATCAATCATATCTACCGTCTTTAAGAAAAAAAATTAGTGTAGGTCAAAGTACACGTCGGATCGATTACTTACGATAATGACGTGAAGCTCTGATATTTGGATGGAAATTATACTTTTGAACTCCCGTTTTATCCTTTTGCACTTCTTTTCTTGATTTTTATTCATGTGAAATTGCCAAACAATTTTTATTTTTTGATTCACTTTTCACATATGAATGACATTGTTGTCGTTTCGCGTTACAAGGAAACAACCACAAAAGAGAAAAGAGGAGTGCGAAAATCTTTCCCAAAATATCTTTCAAAGCTCTCAAGAAAGAAACTAAATAATAAAAATCTAGGGAAAATGACGGCCCATGACGGCCCATGACGTGTTTTGATAATTAATACCCATCAAGGACATGCTAAGAATATTTGTTAATACTGAAAATATTTTTTACGAATATTAATTATCAAAACACATTATTGGCCGTCATTTTCCCTTTTTTATCTCCAAATGGGTCTTGTCTGGGGGTATTAATTAATGAGTCCATAATCAGCCCAACTTGGATTATGACTCAGCTGGACCACCACACTCTTTCCCCTCAAAAACAAAAACAAGAAAATGAAAGGGAAAGGGAAAAAAAATCACAAAAATCCACAAAGATGGGTTGAAGCTCATAATTCAGTGGGCCCTTCATTACATAAGCTTTTGCCATAATAATCTGAGGGAAAGCCTTTGGATATATATTACACTTCCAATTGATATATTCATTTGGAAGTGATGTTTACTTATAATCATCTGTGTGTGGTCTGGAAACTGAAAATTTTTTCAGCAGTCTTGGGGAATTAGGACCCACAGAAATGTGCGGTGAAGAAGGGTCGTTGTGGCACCACGTGTCGGTGCCTCAAAACTGTTGAAAAATCAGGTCCAACATGAATGTGTGATGGAAAAGGGTGTTAGAGCACCACGTGGCGGTGCCCCAATACCGTTGAATGATTACTCGAGAAAATTGACCTGAATTATCTATAAAAAAAAAGGGGTAAATCACGGTCCAGGACGTGTTTTGATAATTAATACCCGCCAAGGACAAGTTAAGAATATTTGTTAATACTGAAAATGTCATTGGCTGGTACTCCTTAGCCGTCAAAACACGTCCTTAGCCGTCATTTTCTTTAAGAAAATATATATTAGGCCCCATAGGATTGCGTGATGGAGAAGGGTGTTGGGTCACCACGTGGCCGTGCACGACTAAATAATTAATCGAGAAAACATGAGCTGGATTATCTTTCTTTATTTTTTTATCCGAGCTGGATTATCTTCAAGATGTCCATTATCAACCTATTGGGGCCAGCAGTACCCTAAAGCCCACAAATGGCCCACCAGTTCATCAATCTGGACATCTGCAACCCACCATGTATTAAAGTTTTTTTCTTCTTCTTTTGGATACAATGGAAATGAAATAAACAAATTAGAAACGCTCAAAAGTCGCGTCCCGCATGTTCCCCTTAAGCAACGGAATGACATGCGACACCATCTTGTCGTCTTGGTTGACACCCATAAAAGGCTTAAAAGCGGTGGTGTGATGCATTAAACAGTGACTACTGCATCATTGATAAGAAAACAAAACACAAAGGAAAAAAATATAAGGAAATTGGTTTTAAATTACAAAATATCATTTGTTCTCTTCAT
>BPLS01027679.1:0-11394 GCA_019656275.1 Rhododendron kiyosumense
TCTTTACCTATATGAAGAGACTGATCAAACTTGGTTTTCCTCTTCAGGATTGGCAGAAACGAGGTGGCCATGTTGTGTAACTCAAGCGAATGGAACCGGGCTATGTGATAGAGGACCTAAGTACTTTGGATCGGATGTGCCTCGTGATGTGCCTCGAATTTCTAATGCAATGTCAATGGAAAAGGAGTATATGTGTAGGGATATCACGACCCCTAGATTAAATTCGAGTTACTCGCAAATCGGAAAACCGGTGAAGTATATATGCCAGGAGAGGGATTATTATCTTTTCTTTGACGAGCTTCACCTGACTCAAGCCGCTTACAAACTTATAGTGAACAAATGCGTAAATAGTACCTCAGAAGGCATTTGCTCTCCATATGGCATCTATCATCTGGCAGAGATTTAATAGTACAACTCGATCTAATAGCAATTGTTGTAAATAAGCTTCTCATCTTTTGCATAATAAATTGTTTCAAAATTCCTTTTTTTATAATTTGATGTTTCAATTTCAGAGTAGTTCTTAATCTTTTAGTCATGTTTGAACGTTGGTTCCTTATAATATTGTCATTCTCAGTTACCAGTACTAAAAGTAACCACTTAAGAAAATTGAGGTTAAAGACATAAAATCCTAAAAATATTGTGAATTAAGAACAACGCCAAAATATGAAAGAAGAGTCTGTAGAAACTTTCTTTGAGATGATGTTAAAAGTTAATTTCTATATATACAGTATCACCCATTATTCTAAAATCGGTCATTCAATTATTATACAGGCGCACTACGACTTTTCACTAAGTTTGTAATTTTAATGGGTATGATTTACAAATAAATTGCCTCGGCTCTCCAATCCTGTCTCAATCCTTGGTGTTTCCAATCCTTTGTGAGTGGTTCTGGGTAAATGTTTTCAGTCAATTTTTTTCTTTAAAAAATTGCTCCCACTGCACCATTCTAAATATGCTTTTAGTTCCGTACATGTAACAATGTGCATTTTAGAGTTTGAAAATTCTATTTGACAAAGATAAGATTAAGAAAAGTAAATAAAATAAGTTAAATTAAAAGAAAGATACGTAAATGTGATTATCTTAATAGCATTAAGTGTGTTAGGGGACTTCATATATGAATATATACTATCACATTTACGTGGATCAGAAATTTAGCATTAAATATCTGCTTCTCTCATATCCTTGATAGCATAAATACATACCTACTTTTGTAATAGCAAAGTTAAAGTTTACACCTCGCACAAGAGACATATTCTTCATCCCATAAATTTTTACCCTATTTTCTCTCAAAAAAAATTTCGGTGGTATGTTATTTTCAAAAAGATTTACCTTTCACAATGGATGGCTCTCTTTACAATGGGAGTTGCAAAAGAATTAAATTGCATGTGCTTAGTCTGCGAATTCTCCATATTCTGGGAGTGTTTATACTGTTGGGGATGCAGACAACTTTCAGCAACAGAGTTCAGTAACAAAGGTCCGTGACCAGCGCGGAGAGTTCCGCGATAGGCAAGTACGCAGTCAGGCTCGCGGCAGGTAGCGCGCGACAGACATGCTCGCGACCGAGACGGGTCGTGGGCCGCGGCCCAAGTTGGTTGGACGGGTCCAGCTGTCACTTAGGGTTTGCCTATAAATATAAGTTGCTGTATTCATTATTTCCTGAGCGTGGTTGCACATAGAGAGAGAAAATTTCTAGAGGGTTTCTAGTGAGAGAGATAGTGCAAGAGAAAACTTTTCTCAGAGAGGAAGGAGAAGACTTGTAATCTTTCGTTTTCTTTCGTTCATAGTGGACTGGTGTGGCTCCCGGGGACGTAGGCAAGTTGCCGAACCTCGTATATCTGTGTGTTCTGTTTTTCTGTTCCTCTTTCTCTTCCTTTTCTCTGGTTTGTTTTCTGTGACAATAGTATCCCAAGATCCTGTGTGTGTTTTGTTCGTTGCGAGTCTGAGCGCGAGGCTCCGATTTTTCCCAACAACTGGTATCAGAGCCGCGGTTGCGGTAAGGGTGTTCAACAGTTTTCCGTTTGAAGCTTTTGGGCAGTCCGGATTTCCGAGGGAGCTATGGGTTCAGAAGAAGGGAAATCGAAGATCGAGAAGTTCGATGGGTCGGACTTTGCTTTCTGGAAGATGCAGATGGAGGACTATCTGTACCAGAAGGATCTTTACCGGCCGCTGCTGGGTAAAGAAAAAGGAAAGAAAGAAGAAGGTGAGACTGACGCGGAATGGGAGGTTCTTGATCGGAAGGCCATGGGTCTGATCCGGTTATCACTCTCGAAGTTAGTTGCGCACAATATATTGAAAGAAAAAACCGCGTCCAATCTGATGGACGCGCTCGCGGAGATGTATGAACAACCGTCCGCGGCAAACAAGGTGCACTTGATGAAGAAGTTGTTCAACTTCGAGATGCCTGAAGGAGGTTCGTTTGTGAAGCATCTCAGTGAGTTCAATACAATAGTGGATCAGTTGATCTCTGTTGGTATTGAGTTCGATGACGAGGTCGAAGCCTTGTTGATTCTCTCTCAGTTGCCAGAGACCTGGCAGGGTACGGTTACTGCGATTAGTAATTCGGCTGGGAAGGAGAAACTCAAACTGAATGATATAGTCAGTTTGATTCTAACTGAGGAAGTTAGAAGGAAATCGCTCGAGGGAGCGTCGGGCTCTAGCGGTTCAGGTTCCGCTCTAAGTTTTGAGCAGAGGGGCAGAAGCCAGGCCAGGGGTGGTCAGAACCAGAACAAGAGCAGGTCGAAGTCGCGCGGCAAGAAGTCTCGCGGCAAAAGTCAAGTACGCGGCATTAAAGGTGAATGTTGGAACTGTGGCCAGGCGGGTCACATGTCTTCAGTTTGCAAGGCTCCAAAGAAGAATAATGGTGAGCAGGAGGCCCACATCGTGCAGGATGCACTTATTCTTTCGATGGACAGTCTCGCGGAGTCATGGGTAGTTGACTCTGGCGCGTCATTCCACGCGACTGCTAGCAAGGGTGTTCTGAAGAACTATGTAGCAGGCGACTTCGGGCAAGTATACTTGGGCGATGATGAGCCTTGTAGTATAGTGGGAATGGGTGATGTGCAGATTGAAACGCAAGGGTTTAAATGGTGTTTGAAGGATGTCAGACACGTCCCGCAGCTAAAGAGGAATCTTGTTTCAGTTGGGCAACTGGGAGCAGCGGGGTATACCTCAACATTCACAGGAGACGCATGGAAGGTCTCCAACGGTACCATGGTGGTAGCGCGCAGAAAGAAAGTAGGTACTCTCTATTTAACTTCACATGGGAGTCATTCACTTGCCATCGCGGAGGGACTCGCGGGGGTGATCCCGCGCGAGGATAGCGAAGGTCTCGCGGAGGTGGTACCGCGCGAGGGTAGGCTTGCGGAAGGTCCGCGGCCAGAGAGCCAAGTGAGTTCAAGTTTGTGGCACGACAGGTTGGGACATATGAGCGAGAAGGGGATGAAGATTCTGCAGACACAAGGGAAGCTGCCAGTTGAGTCAGTGGATTTCGACATGTGCGAAGACTGTATCTTCGGCAAGCAGAGGCGGGTTAGTTTCCAGAAAAGTGGCAGACCTCCCAAGACAAACAAGCTGGAGCTTGTTCATACAGACGTATGGGGTCCCGCGCCAGTTCATTCTCTAGGCGGGTCGAGGTACTTTGTTACTTTCATCGATGATCACTCGAGGAAAGTATGGATCTATTTCATGAAACACAAGTCAGAGGTATCCGAAATTTTCATGAAGTGGAAAGCCAGAGTAGAGAATGAGACAAACTTGAAGGTGAAGTGTCTGAGGTCAGACAACGGGGGAGAGTATGAACTGGGAGAGTACAAGAGAGCCTGTGCTCTATTCGGGATTCGTTTAGAGAAGACTCTTCCAGGAACTCCGCAGCAGAATGGCATCGCGGAGCGGATGAACAGGACTCTGACAGAGCGTGCGCGGAGCATGCGGATACACGCGGGGTTGCCCAAGCAGTTTTGGGCAGACGCGACCAGTACAGTAGCATACTTGATCAACCATGGGCCATCAGTTCCGTTGAACTTTGGGATACCGGAAGAGGTTTGGAGCGGTAAAGAGGTAAATCTCTCACACTTGAAAGTTTTCGGTTGTGTTGCTTATGTCCACCTTAGTGACAAAGTCAGAGACAAGCTAGATGCTAAGTCATTGAAGTGCACGTTCATTGGGTATGGCGGCGATGAGTTTGGCTATCGTTTCTGGGATGAGAAAAACAAGAAGATAATCAGAAGCCGGGATGTCATATTCAATGAGTCGGTGCTGTATAAGGACAATGATAGCAAACAATGCAGTGGGAGTTCTATTGAGGATCGCGAGGGTCCCGCAAGGGTGGTCGCGCGAGAGGATCGCAAGACACCCGAGTACTTTAGTTTGGAGGATCTTCCAGAAAGCAGTGGGGATGAGTTGGGATTTGACCGGAGGACTGAGGCAGTCTCGCGGACAGAGGCAGTCTCGCGAACAGAGTCTGGGGCAGTTCCAGAGACAGGGTCTAGCTCACTGGCTGTCGCGGTAAGGAGATCAACTAGGGTACCTAAACCTAATCCAAAATACCTTTCGTCGCTGTATTATTTGCTTTTGACAGATAGCGGAGAACCGTCTTGCTATGACGAGGCTTTACAGGTCAGTGACGCTGTGAAGTGGGAACGTGCCATGCAAGAGGAGATGGATTCTCTTCACTCGAATGTGACTTGGAAGTTGGCGAAGCTTCCCGCGGGGAAGAAGGCACTACAGAACAAGTGGGTATACCGCGTCAAGCAGGAAAGCGACGGCAGCAAAAGGTTTAAGGCCAGATTGGTTGTGAAGGGCTTTCAACAGAAAGAAGGGGTTGATTTCACGGAGATTTTTTCCCCAGTTGTGAAGCTGACCACTATCAGAGTGGTATTGAGTTTGGTGGCTGCTGAAAATCTCTACCTTGAGCAGTTGGATGTTAAAGCTGCGTTTCTTCATGGTGACTTGGATGAAGAAATCTACATGAAGCAACCTGTTGGCTTCATTGAAAAAGGCAAGGAAGAGATGGTGTGTAGACTCAAGAAGAGTCTATATGGGTTGAAACAGGCTCCTAGACAGTGGTACAAGAAATTTGACAGTTTCATGCAGCGCAGCGGCTACACGAGGTGCCACGCGGATCACTGTTGCTACCTTAAACGATGTAAGGCGAGCTACATAATTTTACTACTTTACGTAGATGATATGCTTGTGGCTGGGTCCTGTTTACAGGAGATAAACAGGTTGAAGCAACAGTTGGCAGCAGAGTTTGCTATGAAAGATCTGGGTGCAGCGAAGCAGATTCTTGGGATGAGGATCAGCAGGGACAGAACTCAAGGGGTCTTGAAGTTGAGTCAAGCTGAGTATATTGAACGGGTTCTTGTAAGGTTCAATATGCAGAACGCCAAGGCAGTTGGCGCGCCTCTGGGAAGTCAGTTTAGACTTTCTGACATGCAGTCTCCGAAGACAGATGCTGAGAAGGAGCACATGGCCAAGGTACCGTATGCCTCGGCCATCGGTAGTCTGATGTACGCGATGGTCTGCACGCGGTCGGACATCGCACATGCAGTGGGAGTTGTAAGCAGGTTTGCGAGCAATCCAGGGAAGCAGCATTGGGAAGCTGTCAAGTGGATACTGAGGTATCTCCGCGGGACCGCGGATGTGCCATTGTGTTTTGGGAGAACAGATTTGGTGGTGAGAGGATATGTGGATGCAGATTTCGCGGGTGATCACGATACAAGGCGAAGCACCACAGGTTATGTCTACACTTTGGGATCAACAGCGGTGAGTTGGGTCTCGCGTCTGCAGAAGTTGGTAACTTTGTCCACGACAGAAGCTGAGTATGTAGCAGTCACGGAGGCCGCTAAGGAGATGATTTGGTTGAAGGCTTTTCTGGGTGAGTTGGGTTTGCAGCAGGAGAACAGTGTTCTTTTCAGTGATAGCCAGAGTGCTATACACCTTGCGAAAAATCCAGTGTTTCACGCTAGAACGAAGCACATTGATTTGAGGTACCATTTCATTCGCTCGCTTTTGGAAGAAGGGGAACTGTTACTGGAGAAGATTTTGGGGAGCCAAAATCCAGTAGATATGTTGACAAAGTCGGTCACCATCGAGAAACTGAAGTTGTGCTCAACTTCAGTTGGCCTTCGCGCATGAGGAGTTGGAGGGCCGGAGTCGCACCAGGAGGGGTGAAGTTCACTGCGTCCGCTATTGATTGAGGTTGTTGATATTGGTTTGCTTCAGTTATCTTCAAGTGGGAGATTGTTGGGGATGCAGACAACTTTCAGCAACAGAGTTCAGTAACAAAGGTCCGTGACCAGCGCGGAGAGTTCCGCGATAGGCAAGTACGCAGTCAGGCTCGCGGCAGGTAGCGCGCGACAGACATGCTCGCGACCGAGACGGGTCGTGGGCCGCGGCCCAAGTTGGTTGGACGGGTCCAGCTGTCACTTAGGGTTTGCCTATAAATATAAGTTGCTGTATTCATTATTTCCTGAGCGTGGTTGCACATAGAGAGAGAAAATTGCTAGAGGGTTTCTAGTGAGAGAGAGAGTGCAAGAGAAAACTTTTCTCAGAGAGGAAGGAGAAGACTTGTAATCTTTCGTTTTCTTTCGTTCATAGTGGACTGGTGTGGCTCCCGGGGACGTAGGCAAGTTGCCGAACCTCGTATATCTGTGTGTTCTGTTTTTCTGTTCCTCTTTCTCTTCCTTTTCTCTGGTTTGTTTTCTGTGACAATAGTATCCTAAGATCCTGTGTGTGTTTTGTTCGTTGCGAGTCTGAGCGCGAGGCTCCGATTTTTCCCAACATATACAGTATTCTAAAGCACCGGTATGTAGTGCTCCACCTCAAAAGATCCCATTTTCTAAAATTCTCTTTTGGAGCTCCAAAAAAGTTAGGGCCGGTATGGTCTACTTAATTTCTTAAATATTTTGCTTAATGTTCCAATTTATTTGGTTGTTAACTTGGATAACTGTGACTAGCTAGTTAAAGCCAACTCTCCAGCTCACCCCTGCTTATTCACTTGAACCAACAAGTTCACAAGTCTATTCCAGTAGTACATTTACTTTTGGCTCCTGCAAAACAACAGACTTTGTATTAAAGACCAACGTAAATGTACAAATCGGATGTTGTATCTATTTTTAAGTGTGTGATGTTTGAAATTTGGTGTTACTAACTTACGAACCATGTGCTCTTTCGTTTCCATTTTGTCTCCCGTAAATAATGAACGCTGCTGATGCATGGACCCCCACATCGGGCCGATCGAAGAACCTCGTATGTAGATATTTGTTTGGAGTAGGATGTGACATGCATCTGGCCGGGCCCACTTCTCATTTACTTGTCTTTTGTCTTATTACTGACCAAAAAAAAACTCGAGAGAAGTACTCTAGTACTGATACTCCCCCATAATCTCACTAAATAGCGCGTTAAAAATTTCACGAAGTATAGATGGCATTGCTAAATCTTGTCTCCATCAAATTTTCACAAAGAATGTGTAGTGTTGATTGAGTTTGTGTTTTTAGGACGGTTTTTTTTAGAGTAATGAGTGAAGAGACACAGATAAAAAAAATTGATTTATTGAAAATTATGTCAAGGAATTTTGAGACTCCAAAACGAATTTGACCTGAAACAAATCCAACCATGCACGAGACGAAAAACTGATAACTACTCGATCCCTTTTTAGCCTAATCATAATTAATGCCAATGAGACCAAACCTCTAATTTTTACTAGTTAGCTAGCACTTGTATAAAAAGGAAGTAAATGTCCATTTCTTGAGTAAATGTTATGAAAAACCATTATGTCTAACAGGTAATTTAATTTCATCCAACAACATTCGATTTAAGGATCACTGGCAAAGAACAATTTAGGGTTGATGGTAGAAACTAGAACGTCACATTAATGAGTATAAAAATAGGCATGCTTACAATTACAATTTATTAAGGCACGTTAGAGTTCAGAAAGGAAGTTGGGATGTACATATCGTACTTAATGATGCAGCTATGCTCGATCTGTTCCCATAATTATAATTCCCCACTATAATTAAAAAGAAGAACCATTAAATTGTAAGAAGACAAAATATTACCTACAGAGACCGAATAGCAATTAGTAATAACTTAAAGAAAATAAAGGAAGCTATATCCAAAATTCAAATGGACTTATATTACTAAACTTAGCAATATCAGAGTAAAACTAACTTAATTAGCTAGTATCGGTTGGAGGGTTAGCCGGAGATTAGGGAAAATCTACCAACATGAACTAAATCGTTAACGGTCTTTATAACATTCTTTTTATAGCCCTAAGCCCATATATCGGTGTCTCATTGTTTTCTCAGAGTTTTATTTTTTACTCCTATAACTTTGTGATTAACCTGTCTTCTGGGAGAAGGTTGTTATTTTATCCGGCCACAGGCAGATAAACGATCTGGGGTTATAATATTTAGTGGCAGATCCAGGAATAAACTATAGTGGAGGCACCCTTTAAACAGCACACTGCCCAAAAAAAAAATCGTGATGAGCAAAAAAAAGTTGAAAAATGAGATATACACAAATTATATTAGACTAATTAAAAGAAAATGGTTTGTGAAACAATTTATGAGGCGGAATGCAAACCTTAAAAAATTAAAGGGAAATTCAGTAGGGGCCCAGGTCTCATTGCCATATACTCTCTCCGCCGTTGATTATATCCGTGTTCATATTCGAGTGAACCACAAAATATAAGAAGTTTGGATATGTTGTCCAGGGTAATACCATATATGCCTATATCAGGTCGTACTTCTAAACGTGGAAAAAAAAAAAAAAAATCATGCATGTCCAATGCAGTTCTTCTTTCTCCAGAGTTAAGAGGGTGTATGGCTCCGGGTTTTGCATGATGTATTGTGTAGAATTACATCCTAAGCGTGTGGCCACGGATTTTAAAATGCCTTATATTAAATTTCATTCTGAAAATTGAACTGGAGAATTCATAATTCAAAATCACCCTTGAAAGGAACTTTTTGAATTATGATTATACTTTCGGTCACAAAACCACTTTGCAATGTCATTTGCACATATTGACCCAACTGGCACTTCCATATATTCTCACATTATAATCCATAATCCACAAGCCAAAATTATGAAAATAATTAATTGAGAAATAACTTTATAAATTAGAAAATCAATTATATTTTCTGTTAATAATGACCATTAGTGAAGGAACGAATATAAGGGTACTATCTTATTGGAACTCTCTTTTCTTTTCTTTTTTGTGTCAATCGATATGAGGTGGGGTGATAGAGAAGGAATACTACAATTCTCAGTGGTAGGATTCAAACCCAGGCATTTTACCTGGTAAAGGAGTGCCACAACCACTAGACCAACCCCTTGGTCTTTTTTACCGAAACTTACAAACAAGATCCTAATGCTAGGTTTTTTTTTTTTTTTTTTTTTAAATTTGGTGTGCTGGCTAATTAAGGAGGGGGGAAGTAATTGGTCTTTAGACAAGAATCTTGTAACAATGATTATGGTAAGGGTTAAATCAGAATTGTTATCTCCTTGATGAATATACACCATCAAGGGTACTGATTTTGAATTATGCATTTAACTAAAAAGCACATTTTGATAAGGTTTCGTTGAGCAGTTGATACTTGGTACTGAATTCTCTCTCTCTCTCTCTCTCTCTCCCCAATCCTTCCCTGTCTCAAGACATCCCCTAGCCTCTATATATTCAACAGAAAATACTCCCCTCACACCATCTCTCTCTCTCTCACACACACACACACACACATTCGAAACATGGTTGGATCCAAACAGCAACAGCTTGCTCTTCTAGTCTTGATCTACGTTTTCCTCACTGATGCTTCCGCAAATGCTCAGTACAACGTCAAGCTTGCGCCGCCATTGTACGTATTTGGGGACTCCACGGTTGACGGTGGAAATCGGCTCCCTCCTAACGGTGCATATGGCATGGATCTGAACTCGACCGTTCGCCCTCGATGGAGCAATGGGCTCAACATTGCTGACTTTGTCGGTAATTAGTTAAACTTGAAACATTTCTTTTTCTTCTTCGTCTTCTGCTACTCTTTTTTTGTTTCACTTTCTCTTTACACTAAATTCTGACTAATCTATATATTTTTCTTTGGTCTCTGTTTTTCCTTTTGTTTTTTGAAGCAAATTTTTTGGGGTTGCCCCTTGTTCCCCCCTACTCTAACATGTCCGTTGCGGGGGGTTCTACCACGGGAGTCAACTATGGCTCGGCCGGCTGCGGAATCCTACCGCAAACCGGCCAGCTCATTCACGAGAATGAGGTAATATAAATAAAGGTTTCGCTTTAAGTTTCTTCTCCATTTATCCCGCACATTGAACTTTCTTTTGTTTCTTTTGTTTTGATCTTCCCAGAATTGTTGGAGCTTTGACCAGCAAATCGTGTATTTCAACCGAACCCTGTTTGATAACTTGACAACGTTGTTTAACAACGAAGATATGATCAAACACTTAAGGGATTCCGTTTTCTTGATCTCCTTCGGCATAAACGACTACGGGTTCAATTACTTGAGGCCAACGTACAATGGATCACTTGCAAAGCTGGAGCCGGAAGTGTTTGCCAAGTATGTCTTGAATGAGTTGTCGTTCCGTTTGACGGTAAGGGGTTTCACCACTTCTTTTTGTGAAAGTTTTTTGTCAGGAAAAAGTTGCAGAAAACGAATGTGTACTAAAAGAGAGAAATGATGGTTGCATTTTTTGGGCAGATTTTGCACGGGTTGGGAGGTAGAAAATTCGTGGTGAACAACATTTGGCCCATGGGTTGCACCCCGGGCTTTTCGATCGGCCAACCAGACGGGGGCAGCTGCTGCGACGAAAAGATCAACCAGCTGGTCATTCCATACAACAACTCACTGCCACAGATGCTGATGAAGCTGGAGGCGATGCTTCCCGGGTTCCTGTTCACTGCCTCGGATGATTTCCAGTTCATACTGGACTTGAAGATGAACACGGCACAATATGGTAAGTTAATTGACTTGAAACCCCCCTTGATTCGTTCACTTGTTTAATTATACTTGAATGAGTACGATGGTTTCTCTTGCCGTTGCAGGCATAACCAATACTACAGGAAGTTGCCTTTCCAACACTAACTGGGCTGCACCATGCCAAGATCGCGGCCAATATCTCTACTATGACTCTGTTCACACCACCCAAGCAGCTGATTTCATTTACGCCCTGAATTGCTTCAACGGGACTCTGTGTAGTCCCAGAAACGTCTTTAAACTTGTTGGGATGTGATTAATTCTGTTGTACCAGAGATTCCAAAACCGTAGTAGTACTACTTCAAGTTTTAAGTTGCCATTTTAAGTTGTTTTCCTAGCTACTTGAATCCATGTAATAGCTTAGATCAGATGCATCGTTAGCAGTGCTTTTAATTGGAACTAATGCTTTAATGAACTGTTA
>BPLS01027680.1:0-20285 GCA_019656275.1 Rhododendron kiyosumense
CCCACACACACACACACACACCCCCACCAATGATTCTTATATTTGTGAAAAAAACTGCTTCACCATTTAAGATTTTTTTTTATCCCATTTGAATCCCCACAATTACTCAAAGAACCCCAATGATTCATTCAATTCCAAAAACTACTTCACTATTTAAGATTTTTATCCCACTTGAATCCCCACTAGGCAAACAGCTTTTCTTTTTCTTTTGGTAATGCAAGGTGTCCCGCGCACTTGAAAGTAATTCCTACCGCCCCTCCCACAGCTGTTCACACGCTTACGCGTTGGGGCGAGGTAGCCCCAAGAGTTTGGTGGCAAGGAGAATCGAATCTTTTCTTTATCAGCAAAATCGAACCTTTAGGAAGGAGCGAACTCCTAAGTTCCAGGCCAAGACCACTTGGCCAACCCCTCGGGGTTCCATTGGTTAAAAAATCTTGCACACTACGAATGACGCTGCTCGCAGATGAGGTACAATTCAACGACCCTCATTACAAATTCACAAGCGCTTACTTTCTACTTTGTTAATCAATCTCACCCATAGACTCATTCAGTTTCAAACTAATATCTTCACCTCTATTTCTATCTCCGCTCACACCTGTGCTCTATTGTTACAAATACCATTGCATTGCTGTGCCTTAATTAAAGGGTTTTTTTTTTTTAGGATTTAGGGAGAAAATCAAGTCGAAGCCTGAAACTCTTAATAAACTACCGTAATCAGTTCCTGTAAGAGAAGGGACGACTTACAAGCAGAGGGGACGGCAACGGCGACGGTGACGGTGAGAGGTGTCCGGCGGTGGCTGAGAGTGCAAAGGAGGGAAGAGACGCAAAGAGAGATTTTTGATACGTAGTTACGTTCGGTTTGGGTTTTTTTTTTTTTTTTTGATTTACTCAAAAAGGGGTCGAGGGTCGACCTATATCGTTTTTTTTTTTTCCAACATTTCCTGGACGTGCCAAATTGCCAATAGGGATCCCTGGATCCCATGTCCATACGGGCTCAGAAGAGACCAAAAAATGATACTCCCTCCGTCCCAATTTATTTGTTCAATTGTTGAAATATGTATCTTTCCAAAATATACTTATATATTACATTTTTTTAATATTTTTATGATTTTAAAGATTTTGTATAATAAAACTAATTGAGATATATCAAATAAGATTCATATTACATATTAAAAACATTACGAATTGAAAATTATAGTTAATTCTTTAAGAGGTCAAACGCTCTCAAAAAGTTAAAGAAGAGACAAACAAATCGGGACGGAGGGAGTAGCAACTATTGTCTCACAAGGGCTACTGGAGCGCAGTCAGACTTCGCATAAAAATCAAATTCGAAAGGAAAAATGACGGTTAAAGACGTGTTTTGATAATTAATATCCGTTAAGAATATTTTTAATATTAGCAAATTTTCTCAATATGTACTTGAAGGTGTTGTAAGCACGATTGGAACTTGTGATCACCGCCGCCCAAACCTTGTGGGGTGAGCCGTCAACTACTAAGCTACCACCCTGCTGGTTTTGGGTTAAATTGGTTGGGCTTTTGTAAAACCCGTCAGATCAAGTTTGGGGAGTTGGGCCTATTATGGACCAACCAAATGTATAACTCAAAGGCTAGAAACTGGCCCTATCGTGGACCAAATAAATCTCAAAGTAATCTTTCGAAAATGCTAAAGGTGCCGACCGTCACGCAGAGCTCATCCCAAGTTCCGCACGAATAATTGATTCTATAATTTGGATAAAAAATTGAAAGATTTGATCAAGCACCTAAATTTATCCTATTGAACTGATTTTTGACCGGGCCACGTGAAAAATTATTTTAAAACTATTGAACTTAGATTATTCGTGTGGATCCTGCGTGACGATCGGTGCATCTTTGGTGGGTTCCCATAGAAGGTTTTGTAATCTAAGGCTCCGTTTGTTTTGATGTAAAATGTTTTCCATGTAAAATATTTTTTCAGAAAATAAATTTCAAATTTTTATTTTTCAGTGTTTGATTGGCACTTGAAAATATTTTCAGAAATTAACAAAATAGTATAGAGGGGGGCTTAAACGGAGGAAAGATATGAGAATATTGAAATTGAACATGGGTCAGGAGTAACGATCGAGGAAATTGAGCAGTGATAATTACAATAGAAGGTAGCGGGTTCATTTTGAAAAATAACTTACGGAAGATTTAAGAGTAAGTCATTTTCATCCAATTGATGGAAAATGTTTTACATATAAAATGTTTTCCTAATTTTTTACACAATCAAATACCGAAAAATAGATAAAACATTTTACACCCAAACAAACGGAGCCTAAATTCAATTCAGGACCCGTGGTTATCATTATCATTACTGTCTTGGACAAAATGTGTCCGAATTTAAGCAAACACTATTTAAAAAAATTCTTCTAGGAAAAAGTTCATTGGATTGTCCGAATTTTAAAAAACTCTTCTAGAGAAGAATTAAACTCTTCATTGAAATTATTTTACGTCAGCTCTTAATATTTTATCCTACTAATTGTAGGACTTGAGAAATTAAACATTGGGCTCCGTTTGTTTGGCCGTAAAATATTTTACTCATTTTTGGGTGTTTGGTTCTACTAAACCCGGATAAATGTTTTACTTAGGAAAACGTTTTCCAACAAACTCAGGTAAAATAACTTTTCAAGAAAAACTCGGTATGCTATTTTCCAGATCAATTCTCCGTTCTCCCGATACTTCTTGAAACCAATCAGGCAATCCTTCACATAGTCACATTTACAGCTTGTTTGGATCGAGCGATTTCAGGAGAAAAGAAAGGGGAAGGAGAGAGAACTCAATCTCTCCTCTGTTTGGATGGTCCACAAGGCGAGAGAGGGTGGGGAAGGGTGGGAGACGAGAGTCTCATCATTGCCCCTTTTTGTTTCTCGCCACTTTTGGCGCGATTTCGTGAGAAAGGAGAAGAGACAGGCGACTGGGGAGCGTGAGTGAGAGTTGATCTCACTTGCTCAACTTCCGGCAGCGCGTGCCGGCTACGCCGGCGTCTTTTCGTCATCGGACCGGTGGCTGTGCGGTCGCCGGAGAGGAGGGAGGAGAGTTTCAGGTCGCCGGAGAAAAGAGAGGAGAGTTCAAGGTCGCCGGAGAGTCACCGGAGAAGAGACCAGTCACTGGAGATGGGAGTGAGAGTTTGATTTCTCACGTGTGTTTGGATGGCTTGGTGAGAATCCACACCCCTCTCTTTTCTTCTCTCACTATTAAAGGAGACCACTCCCCTTTCTTCCCCTTTCTCACCTGGGCAGCCAAAGGAGCTGTTATCTCTCGTCTCTCTCTCCACTAAATTCCTCTCTCTCTCTCTCTCTCTCTCTCTCTCTCTCTCTCTCTCTCTCTTACACACGTGTATATATACATACACATATTTATGTGCTGAAAAAAAATTTCAATTATCAACCAAACACCGGAAAACAAAAATGAAAAGTTCATATTTGGCAAAATTATTTTTCATGAAGAATATTTTCCGGTGTAAAATATTTTACATTGAAACAAATGGAGCCTCAATTTTCTACACTTCTAGCTTTCAACTTTCAATTTTTAGTGGGCAATAGATCAATCAAGACACAAAGATTACGTTTGACAGAGAAAGTTAAACGCATTGAGGAACGGTTTACTTTCTTTTCTCGTGAAATAATTCACTCCATCCAAATGGGCCGGTAATAAGGAAAATGCTAACTAAAGTCCAATATAATAAAAAAAAGTATATTGATATTTGTAAAAAGTTCATAGATATTCGTCAAATTCCATTGATATATGTGAAATTTGTATTGAAGTTCTAACTGTAGTCCTTTTTGTGTGTATTATCTTGTGTTCAATGGGCTTACGTTCGCTGAACTCGTCCTTTAATGCTCAAAATATTATTGCATTGATATGCCTTGAGGAGAAAATTTAAGTTGTCTATGGAGAGGGTTACAGAGAGAGAGAACTTACTGAACGACGGCAACGGGAGGGCCGTGAAGGAGGCGAAAGGTGGCCAGCGGTGGTTCTGAGAGAGCAAACGAGAGGAGGGATCATGCAAATAGACTCAGAGAGATTCGTTGGTTTTGTTTGGTTCGTAAACTTTGTCATCTCTATTCCATAACAAAAATGCTAGAGGCACATCGGTGTGGCACACCTCAGCCACACCCTTCTCACGTACAGAGGGGCCCACTGAAATGGGTTCCACCTATATGTGAGAGGGGTGTGACTGAAGTGTGCCACACTTGAATCACACTCATTTTTCGAGACGAACATACTTTGGTTCATGTCACCATCGATGTCCGATTATATCTTTTTTTTAGATCACGAAATCTCGACCAGCCAGACAAAATGTGTGGATTGAATTAGAAGGCGTTCCACTTTAACAAAAGGAAGGTTTTGGGAAAAAGAATGTAATTTCAAGGTCAAAAATCATGTGTTGACGTAAATAATTTTTCTATCAATATGGATCTTGTTTGATAGATCTCATTGAGATCTTTTAAACGGTGCAAAAAAAAATTAAAAATTTACTTTTCACTTTCGTTATATTTAAATTTGAAATTATCTTCTTTTTAAAAAAAAAGGTTTTGGGAGAAAGTGGAACGAGCCTTCAGTCTTTTAGTCCCCGGATATGATGAGGAAGGACGGAGGGAATAAATGTGATAGAAAGTTACTTCCCACCATTTTTTCCCATTTCATCCTTTTTCTGCTCATCTGTTAATTTCTTTATTTCATTGGTTATAATTTGTCCTGAAAATCAAGTAGGAAGTTCTTGGGAAAAAAAAAAATCGATCCCACATTGATACCAATACGGGTAAAATACACTTGTTTTGAAAAAAACATATAATGGGCAACAATTTTTTTTTCAACATCGATCCATATTTTTTACGGTATAGTGTTAAAAAAGAACTTCAAGACAAACATATTCTGTTTATTTAAGTATTAATGTGGGACAATTTTGACTCTTTACAAATATTATTTACTCAACGAGGCGAACTATAAATATAAATAAACAATCTGCATTATACTTCTAGGCCTAGCCTGATACGAGGTCCATATCAATGTGAAAAATTTTCATTGTCAGGTGGGTATCACGTGGTATCCGTTGGGCGCATTCGAGCTGTCCATTGCGTTTTTGAACGGCTTAAATTTGGAAAGAGAAAAATGTGAGAGAAAGTGTTGGAATGAAATGAGATAGAGAATTTTAATCCAAACCATCCAAAAATATATTGGACGGCCTGAAAGTACCTAATGAGTACTATGTAGGATATACCCGCCCAGTACCGATTGTGATTTCTCATATTAATGCCGCAGCAGACCCCATATTGTGACTTGTGACTTGAGTCACTTTTATCTCCACCATTAGTAAAGTTAATCTCGACAGGACCCTTTACCAGCAATAACTGCATAACAAACATTTTTCCCCCGAAGTAAAAATATCATCCCAGTTATATTAATTCGAAAAAAATTACAACTACAATAACAAATAACAAAACATCACCTCCTCAAAAAATACACAAACGGCGTGATAAGCCCACAATTGTGATTATATTCGGGCTTATCTCGCTCATTTTTGGCACGCTTGCGCGCATAACTCTATGTTTTTGAATGATATTGCGCGAAAGGTGCGTTTTTGGTATTTACAGGTTATTTTGTTAATAAGGCGGTTTGTACGCCATGGACTTATCCCATCGTGAATCGAGGACCCGAAAGGTCTGGAGGAGCAGCGTCGAAGCCCCGAAGAGTTTGGAGAAGAAGCTGATAAAAACTTGCCAGAAAAGGAAGCCCTACCTGTAGGAGGGCCTTTTCTACCAGTTCAACACCTGTCCAGAGAGTTCACAAATTTGCGCCATCCAAGTTCTACCGGTAGGAGATTAATGCCTACCGGTAGGAACGCAAATTTTTCAGTGTCTCCCTTTTGTTCGAAGCCGTTCTACCGGTAGGTAGTCAGCTCCTACCGGTAGGAGTTTCCAGTTTCTGCAGATTTTTATTTTCTTTTTCTTTTTCTTTTTCTTTTGTAACTTTAAAGGGGTGCTATAAATACCCCATTTGCACGTTTTTTAGGGTTATGTTATGTTATTTGGAGCTAGCTCTTTCTCTCTCTACCTCCCTCTCCTCTTCCACTTTCAATCTCTCCTTAATGAGCATTGATTATTTAGATTGGAGGTGGGTGTGCTTCATTAAAGTTGTAAGAATTCCTCCCCTCTTCAAGGATCTTGTCTTTATTTCAATTAATCTTGATGTTTAGTTTTTACCTTGCCTCCCCCCTAGTTCATTCCATTTCTCTTGGCATAATGTGTGAGTAGTGTACCGAAGTTAGGTCACGGGATTATTAACATCCCGTAGCCAAGGGCATTTCTTGTTCTTCTCTCAATAGTCTTCATTTTCGAAAGAGTAAATCTGGGATGGGGTATTTTTATGTCTCAAAACTTGGAGGTGTTAACCTCTTTGATCATATGTAGGTAAGGGTTTAGCCTCCTTACTACATATGATACTGAGAGCTATGACCTTCTAAGTGTTTGTCAAAATGTCACCAAACCCTAACCATGTTTACCAGTCTGGGTAAGCGAGAAGAACAAGTTTACTTTTGAGTTGCGGGTGTTGATTATCCCTAAACCTAACTTTTAGTTTAGTTTAATCTCCAGTAAAAAGCCGTAGTTAGATTAAGTAGCCAATTAACTAAATTTTCCCAGTTGGCCATCTCAACGCCAAAGCTTGGTTGGCGGTTCTAACGCTAAAATCTCTCTACAAGCTAATCTTTGAACAAGTTATGGATGCGCTCCCTGTCGATTCGATCCCGGATTTCCGGGTTTTATTATGCTTACAACCGACCTAGCCCTACGCTTGGGGTATTCTTATCGCATCACTTTAAGGTCGCAAGCACGGCGGTGTCGGAACCCTAAGAGAAGAGCGGAGAGTCCATGGAATTCAAACTTTGATTGCGTAAAACAAAAACAGATGGAGTTTTAAAACGGATGTTGTGATAAATTTTAATGTACTTGCAAGTGCACGAATCGTACTAAAGTATAATTTAACAAGTGCGAGGTGAACCCATAGGGACTATTATGGATAGAACGCAGTTGAATAACTCTAAGAATCTCAAATTAAATTTCCTAATCTAATTCAACAATATTTTGTTTGGGTTGAGAAAAAATAAACTTACAAGAATTAAAAGTACTGAAAGTGATGATAAAAATACTAGGGCATTGGAATCCATTACATGCATCATATCTATAATATTTATGTTTCTCAATTTTTCAATTTCTCTACACAATAAATTGGTGGCAAAGCTCTTTTTCTTAATTTTTACTATTTTAGTTCTTCTTTTGCCAAACAGATGTATAAAATCAAAATATTCATTGAATCTATCAAAACACAATTTATATCCGTTTTTCATAAATCATAAATTGAATCCAACAAACCACAATGAAAATCCAATTTTAATGGTTCGATGAAAAATAGGCAAGTAAACAAGAAGAACTCTTAACAATTTAAACCATGCTTTTGTTGTGAGAAATTAAGTCACATAAATAAAATAGATATTTAAGCATGTAATTTCATCCTAACCCTATCAACTAATTTAGCTACTCATAATTGAAATGAAAGACAATAATTGAAAACAACTTTATTAAATTGCATGAAGAAGATAAACTTACATGTAATGAAAATATCCTCAATGCTTGGTTTTCCACAAAATAAAAAGAAGAACACTTTTATAGGAAAAATGATTTTGTCACTCCCTTTTTTGTTAATGGCACTCCCCTGCGAGTGTATTTTTGCACAAAAAATATACTTACAGGGGAATAGTATTAATAAAAAAGGAAGTTGTAAAATCGGTAGCCCTTTTATAAACAAGCAAAATAGTTTTCCTCACAAAACCAGCTCACCCATTCCTCCTCATTTCTTCTGCTTTTAAAGATGTAGTCCAATTAGGTCAATAGGGGAATGGGTAGAAATAAATGCCTGTAGTTATTGAGAAATGGGAAGGAGGATGGGTTGAGGTAATTGTGAAGAGGAACAGTAATTAAAGCCTTCCTCAGGGATAGAATTCGTTGGCTGTCTGGGATTCTAGAACGAAAAAAAAATGATTCAGTGCTCCTCATGGTGGTGCAATCAAGAAGAATTATTTGGTGCTTTGCGTCTTGCTTTTTACATAAAAAGCATGAAAGGCTTCACTCTCATGACTTAAACTCTAGACCTTTTACTTTTTGTACACTTTTAGCCATTGCCACTTAAGCTATACGAATACTTATTTTAAATCGCTCCAAGTTTATTATTTATTCTTGTCTCCAGATTCCAATTTATTAAGCAACCTTATTTGATACCTGCAAACATAAAAATAACTAAAATTAAGATTATTTAGAATACAAAATAGGTCTAACAAAGTACTGATTTAAGGATTGTAATGTACACTAAAACGTGTACATCAAAAGATACCAAAGAAAGTTTAATTAATTAATTTAACTTACTAAAAATAACAATATGGCCAGCAAGGCATCATGTGGCATAGTTAGGTTAGACTGTGCTACCTATAATTGTACTATTAAATTGATCCACTGTCGAACCTCTTGTTAACTTGTTACCCAAATTAATGAATCATATGTCACACCATATTTTTCTTCCTGACGAGAGAAATTTGTAACGTTTAAAAAATATAGATAAATGTTGACAAAGTACACGCAAGATGACGAAAAAGACCCATAACTTTTACTCCAACTTTTCTAGTTTTTGTTAATGTCGTATGAACTTTTTTTTTTAATTTGAATTTATATGTTTTTACTTTTCAAGTTCTTCTCGTTGTGACAAAAATATAATGTGAAATCAAAAGAAAATAATTGAAAAGACTGTGAAAAAAAGAAAACCTTTAAAAATTAGACCAAAGTTGCTCTTAAAAAGTTACTAGAGAGCAACTTTGTTCGTGGAATCATATTAGAAGATCGATTTTTAAAAAACCTCGATCCCACCATGTAATTACTAATATTCTTTTTTCTAACGGAGGAATAATCTGATAGCAAAGTCACGTTAAGAACCCGACTGTGTAACTCAAATCTCTGGGGAGCTAGCGTGACTACACCAGTCACGGCCCCTCACTTACTACATGGTAGTCATTCAGTGAAAAATCAAACTCTAACAGCTCCTTTGGCTGCCCAGGTGAGAAAGGGGAAGAAAGGGGAGTGGTCTCCTTTAATAGTGAGAGAAGAAAAGAAAGGGGTGTGGATTCTCACCAAGCCATCCAAACACACGTGAGAAATCAAACTCTCACTCCCATCTCCGGCGACTGGTTGCTTCTCCATTGACTCTCCGGCGACCTTGAACTCTCCTCTCTCTTCTCCGGCGACCTGAAACTCTCCTCCCTCCTCTCCGGCGACCGCACAGCCACCGGTCCGACGACGAAAAGACACCGGCGTAGCCGGCACGCGCTGCTGGAAGTTGAGCAAGTGAGATCTACTCTCACTCACGCTCCCCAGTCGCCTGTCTCTTCTCCTTTCTCACAAAATCGCGCCAAAAGTGGCGAGAAACAAAAAGGGGCAACGATGAGACTCTCGTCTCCCACCCTTTCCCACCCTCTCTCGCCTTGTGGATCATCCAAACAGAGAAGAGATTGAGTTCTCCCTCCTTCCCCTTTCTTTTCTCCTGAAATCGCTCAATCCAAACGAGCTGTAAACCTTTAAAAGTACTCCCAAAACCTGAGTATCTGTCCGAATCCACCCTTGTGTGTAATTATAAATAATATTATAGTAGTTGTATATTGCTTTTTTTCAATTTCTCTTTTTTGTAAAGAGTTCGTAGATTTCCTCAAATAGGAAAATGTTAGGGTACATGAAAAAAGATCCATAAAAGTGTCCATAAAATTGTAATCAACAGTTCAGATTCACAGTTTCATGTACCGTACTAGTCCTGAGACCATGTTCAGTCTAGGTTTTAATTAAGAATAATAAATAGAGAGATAGATACAAAAAAAATTATTAAAAATCGTGCTCTAAAATTTTTAATACCCAAATTGAACAATTGTGAATAATGTCAGTCACTATTTGCTAAGAGAAGAACTACCGTCACTGAAGGCAAAATGCGGTGGCTGGCCATTGCACTCGGTTTGGGGCCCACTCCGGACCCTGCACGGATGATCCGAGCCGTTCAATAATTTTAAAAAAAAAAACCGAGTAGGCGACGCAAAAAATCAGCTCGATTTGATATGTGTAGGTTCTCAGATCAAGCTTCTTATATTTGGAAAATCAGAAAATAGAAAGATTGGTTTTCCGATTTTCCAAAGATAAAAAGCTTGATCCGAGCACCTATACATATTGAATCAAGCTGAATTTCCCAAGATATTGACATGGTTTTTTTTTCTAAAATTATTGAACGACTTGGATCATCTGTGCGGTATCCGGAGTGGATCCTCACGACTTGCAGTGGCCGGTCACCGCATTTTGGGTTATGTGACTGTAGAATTTCTGATTCGGTAACCCAAACTACGAAGTTTCCGACGTGAAAGTACAGATGTAAATACAACCCGAGACTGTGCGTCTTTTACGAAAATTTGAGATTTTTTATAGTCCCATTTTGTCAGTAGCGCTACGAAATAGAGTTTGCAATTCCATTGCAACGATAAGTTTTTCGGTGCCGAGCGGTGACACGTGGTGTCCGTTCGATAAATCTGGGCTGTCCATTGCGATTTTGAACTGCTCGAATTTGAAGAGAGAAATAGGAAAGAGAAAGAGAAGAGAAAGTGTTTGGGTAAAAGAAAAGAGAGTGGTTCAATCCCGACCATTTAATATACTTCCGAACGATTCAAATGTCTTACTCAAGTACCTCGTTAGCCAGGTTACGTGGTATCCACCGGCATACCATAATTTTCCCATTGGAGAAAATTTTGGACCTCAGTTTTGGAAGTAAATTTGGACCTCAAGTTTCGGATCCCGCGGGAACCATCCTATCAGAGTCATTTTCGACCTTTACTTTTGGGTAAAATTTCACCTAATTCCCCTAAAAGTTTCTTGACAATGACAAAAACCTCCTCTCATGTTTCTACTGCATTGTACTCCCTGTCACTTTTGGCCGGCCAATTCACATGTTAATAGAGCATGGAAGCGGGGGGCTGCTGTCACTATTTTTGGACCTATCCCGGTCTTGCTTCGATAATCGGAATCGTTCACTTTGTAGAGCTCGTCTAGTAGAACAATTATGCAAAAAATTAGCTTAATTGGATAGTATTAAGTGCCTGATCGGAGCTCATATAACTCTTGGTCCATGGATTACAGTGGATTTGATCCAGTGTTTTGGATCCACTCTTTTCAAGATAAAAAGGTTCCGATCAAATACTTAATGATATCCAATTAAGCTGATTTTTTACATAGTTATTTTACTCGACAAGCTTTACAAAGTGAACGATTCTAATCATCGGAGCAAGATCAGGGTGGACTCAGAAACAGGCACATCAGCACTCTGCTGTCCCCAAGGGGACAGCAGCCCCCCGCTTCCATAGAGCACATGCAGTGTAAGCACATTTTTTTGCCCAAGGGTGGAGGGATTTAGGCACAAGTGGTCACTTGACCCACCAATTTTTGATTTGTTGCAGCAAAAATTTACTACTATTTTGACTCCACAAAAATCTGCAAATTATATCAATTTGCTTTAGATGTGCAGAAATTTTACATATGCTCTCCCTTATGAGAGTCGATAGAATTACGAACGAGGCTATGATATGCAAATGTAGGTTTTCTCTGTTTATATCTATCTTATAAATATACCTATTCATTTAGTTATTATTTGTATTAATAATTAAAAACATGTCTTCTATATATGAATCTAATTTTTAACCCACTAACCAAAATTCTAGACTCCTCACCTGTTTTTACCTCTTTACTATAAACCACAATTTTTATTTTTAAGATCTCTCTCCTCAAAATGAATATAATCTAGAGAAAGTTTATGCAAAATTAACAAAAATTCAAGAAAAACAACAAAATAAGACCTAGACAATATTTCTTTTTGCCAAACATATGTCTTATTTGCACATGCTATCGGTACACGAGGGAGATAATGCAACAATTCCAAAAAAAAAAAAAAGAAGGTAGAGAAGGAACACGAAATTGAAAGAGATCTCATCTATTTTTTCTAGGATTCTGTCTTATTTTCAAAATATAATAGTAAGTCTTTGGGTCCAATTATAAAGTAAACTTAGATGTGTCGCAAGTCGGTGCACATCTACCTTATAAATAAGCCTTTTATATGTTTGTTATTCTTTAGATAAATAAAAATATCTTGCATAGGAACCCAATTATTAACCTACAAACCAAAATTCCGCACTGTGTTTTTGCGCCGTAACTGTAAATCTTAATTTTTATTTTTAAGATTTCTCTTAATGCAGGTTTAACCGAAAGGAATTTTGTACAAAATTAACAAATAATTTAAGGAAAACAACAAAATAAGACCTGGATATTTTTTTTAATTTGGGCCAAACCTAGTACCTCTTATTTGCACGTGCTAACGGTACACGAGCGACAAAGTGAAAACGTCCCCAAGCCCCAACTAGGAGGAATTTTTCAGTGCCGAGCGGGTATTGTCGACGTGGCACCCGCTCGGCACACCCGAGCCGTCCGATACACTTTTGGACGGCTTGGATTAAAACACTCTCTCTCCTCTCATCCCAATACTTTTTCTCTCCTTGTCTCTCTTCAAATCTGAGCCGTCCAAATCCGTAATGAACGGCTCGGATTGCCGAGCGGGCACCATGTGGTATCTGCTCGGCACTGAAATTTTTTTCCCCAACTAGAGAAAAAGTACCTTACAATCGTTATACACACGCACGATTTATGATTATAAAACAGTAAATAAATCAATACAGAGATATACGTGTTCCCAAAATTGGGTACGTTCACAGGAATGAGAGCAGCTGCTGATCTTATTATCACAGTGCAAAATAGGGTTTATAACATAGAGTATTTATATCTATTTTATTCTAACCCTAACTTGATAGTTGATCTGTATCCCAAAAATACCCTTTACGATGCCATCGCTCCGTTACGCTTCATTCATTGCGCTCCGTTCCACCCCGATCCGACATCTGACATTCTATCTAGAATTCTTTAGTATCTATTCATACTTAATACTCTCTCCGTCCCTCTTTTAAGTGTCATTTTTCGTAACTCCAACTTATTAAAAAAATATCATCATTATACCTTTCACATCAACTTTTTTCTTCACGTTTCCTACTTACCAATTATCATTACATTTTTACTCCCTAATTTTTAAAAATGTAATCTACTTTTAGGAACAATATATCAACTTTTATCCACTAATTTTATAAAATGAACACATATTAAAGGATAATTCAAAATAAAATATTAGACTTTAAATAAGGCACGGAGGAGTACATACATAGGCCACAGTTCGTTAAAACTCGAACACGCAGTCGGAAGAGATCTTGTCTACTTCCTCCTCTTGCTCTCTCTCTCTCTCTCTCTCTCTCTCTCCAAATTCCCTCTCTCTCCTCTCTGTAACTGATTCCCAACTCTCCCCGATCACTCCTGATCGACTCCCAACTACACACTCTCTCTCTCTCTCTCTCTCTATAAAAATATCTCCACGGTGAAGCCATGTCCAACAATGCAGACGGAGGAGGAGAAGACGAAGAATCCATAACCCAGCCCCTCCTCCCTCTCTCCCTCCGCCGATCAGCCTCCAACGCCACCTCTCAGCTCGCTATCGTCGGCTCCAACCTCTGCCCCATCGAAAGCCTCGACTACGAGTCAGATTCACCTCTCTCTCTCTCTCTCTCTCTCTCTAATCATATACATGTACTGCCGAATTACGGTTATGAATCCGGCTTATCCGCTGTCTATTTCTTTAAATATAGATTGCGCTTTGGGAATCCGGCTTATCTGTCATCTATGTTTCGGACTGCAGAGGACAGTCCATGCAATTGCTGTTATGAATCCGGCTTATCCTCTGCCTCCGCAGAGGATAGTCCATGCAATTGGGGTTATGAATCCGGTTTATTTGCCGTTTTATTTTTAGTTTGTGGAGTACAATTTACAGTCTGTGCAATTGAGGACAGTCCATGCAACTGCGGTTATACATCCGGCTCATCCTCTGCCGTCTACTGTTTTGACGGCAGAGGATAGTATTGCAGTTATGAATCCGGCTTATCTGCCGTTTTATTTTTAGATTGTTGGGTACAATTTACAGTCCGTGCAATTGCGGTTATGAATCTGGTTTATCTGCCGTCTGGTTTTTAGACTGCAGAGAGCAGTCCGTGCAATTGCTTCGTCCAGAACTATTTCTATAGTTCAGATTCTTTGGATTTTTTTTTTCTTAAAAATTTTCACACAATGTGAATAATTGGTTGTCGAGATGCGACTCGAACGGCAGAGAAGCTGGGTTTTGAATCTGTGTATATATATTGTAAAGTTTTTTTTTTCTTTTTGTTGGCTACTGTAATTGAGTGGCTGATTTATTTGGAAATGGAAGGATTATAGAGAACGATTTCTTCAAGCAAGACTGGAGGAGCAGGAGCAAGATCCAGATATGTCAGTACATAGTTATGAAATGGACGCTTTGTTTCCTTATCGGGCTCATCGTGAGTTTGGTTGGGGTCGCCAACAACCTCGCGGTCGAGAACATTGCCGGCATGAAGTTCGTTGTCACGTCCAATATGATGTTGGCCACAAAGTAAGTACTACTGTGAATTTTTGTTGATTGTACTTTTAAATAGTTAGGGGTGATAAACGAGCTAAATGAACCGAGCTTAGCTTGTTCATGGGACGAGCCAAATTCAAGTGCGCTTTAATCAAGCCGAAGACAAGTTGAGTAGTAATTAAACAACTTCGAAAAAAGTTCAAGCTTGATTGTTTATGTAACAAATCAATCTTCAATGAGTTTTTAACGAGTAAACACAAGCTCAAACTCAAGTGGCTTGATTCCTCGAAAGGGTATTGTATATGCATATTGGACCTGTTTATTTGAAGGGACTAATCGGATTCACTATATAGCACCTGTAGTATTGCATATCCCACATTTTTTGGATTCTATATCCGATGCTTGTTTTATCTGAGCTTTAAATTCTTAGCCAAACACCAAATATGTGGTCACCTTGTCGTATATATAATCTAATCTGATTATCCAGTTAAACAAACGGACCATTTTGTGCGCCTTTTACGGAGGCAGAGGCTCCAGGCCCGTGTAACCGGGCATTTACAGTTATCTTTTTAACCAGGGTTATTTTTTTAACATTCCCTACAATCCCCTAGTTTCACTCAAATGTGTATCACATTGGGAGTCCCAAAAGGTCACTGAAAATTTTTAAGATCATTTAATGTCTTCCAGTTGTTTAATTATGGCATCAATGTAATCTTTTACTTAGTTTTCTGATTAGATTTGATGTTAAGGCTAGGCTGGAGCCTGGAGATGGTCTTAGAAGAAGTTGCGTGGAAGTTAATGCCTTGTTTGGATTCAAATTTGAGTTTTTTTGAGTTTGGTTTTTGGGATAATGAGTGGAGAGAGAAATTAGGGTAATGAGTGGAGAGAGAAATGAGAGTAATGATTGGAAGTATGGGTAATGAGTGTTTTTTGAGTTAGGAAATTTTTTCCAAGTTTGAATCCAAACAAGGCATAAAGCGTTTTAATGGATTGTTTTCCTCTCCCCTGTGGCTGTGGATGTACGCACTAGGCACATTGTCGAACCGCTTATACCTTGTGTTCTCTTGTATTGTGTGATTGATTTTTTTCTTCTCTTTTTATTGTGTAATATTCTAGACATTCAATACTAATTGAATTCGTGAAAACTTTTCGCTGTGCAGGTTTTGGGCGGCATATATTGTTTTTACTGCTTCTAATTTTGCGCTCACCTTATTCTCAAGTTTGATCACTGTGTTTATATCACCAGAGGCTGCTGGTTCAGGTATACCAGAAGTGAAGGCGTACTTAAATGGTGTGGACGCACCAGGGATATTTTCTCTACGGACTCTGGTCGTTAAGGTAATGTTGAGATTGTTTTTTATCAGCAAAGAAAGTAACATTTTATTGCTAACAATATAACATTACAAGAGAGAGGAGAGAAGGAAAAACCTAACTAGTTGGTGAGAAACCAACAAAACTAAAAAACAAACACCACAATCCTCAAAATTTAAAACATCTTGTTCAGTGCAATTAGGATAACTGATACAATATGAGAACTTGTAGTGGGGAGAGAGATTTGACGTGCAAATTTTTCTCATATTTGGAAGGGCTTTGTTTGCACCGCAGAGAATGACTTTTGGTCTCAGTCTTGTAACTCTTGTTCTACTCAGGAGGCTTATGTCATAAGGAATACCTAACTTGATGGAAGGGGAAGAGCAGGAATGGGGAACTTAAAGTAAGGGAACTGCATCCTCTTATTGGCTAAATCTGCAGATAGGATAGGATTCCAAAGGTGAGCACAAATTGAAATTTTGGCTTACTCGTAGGGAAACCACAAAAGCATAAATTTGCAGTAGGTCTGTAACAGTAGAATATTGAGGGGAAACTTTCAGGGGATCTCAGTGTGGTACTTTGGCCTTGGGAATAGGAAGCTTAAGTAGAGTATGCAATCCATAATTATGATTTGAAGTTTGCTGGTAATGAATAGATCCATACATCTTAACAATTCTCTCCAGTACAATTTCGTACTTGCACTGAGTGTAGCAAGTACGGTGCTCAGATTAGGTCAGAACATAAGTACAACACCTTAAATAGCAACAATCTCGAAGCTACCTGGCTGACATGCATTCGAGCACTTGTCTGGTGCCCTGTTTCAGAGGATTGCGCTCCATTCCAGAAGATCTTGCTTCAGCTCACCTGAGGCTGTGCCAGATCAGCTAACCCTGCACGTGACACGTGCTCGAGCCTGTGTGGGCCAGAAACAAGAATCCAATTTTCTAGTTTGTGACTCTGAATCCTCTTTCTACTTTGATGCTCTGGCCCTTTGGAAGCTCCATATTGAGATCCATGAGATGGATTCATTGTACCATCTGTAACAAAAGAAGAGGTACGTCATCCCGGAGCAACAATAATGACTGCATTGAAGACATGCAATTATCAACCTACAGAGGTAGAGTTAGATCAGCTCCCTATCTCGTTGAGACTCGAGAGGGACCTCTCTTTTTGCAGGACATGCTAACTGATCTAAGTCACGAAATAGCAGAGGTATATCTTGAGATTACCTTACCTACTGAGTAGCAGCAGCTAATAGGATTCATTTCTTCCTTTTGTGCCAGTGATTTTGGGGATTTGGGGGTTGATGCCTCGAAAAGACAATTTATGAGGTATGGGTTTAGCCCGTCCTACCCTCTCCCATTACTGAAAGTTCATTTATTGATTTCAACCACCCTGGAGTTGCCTTTCGGGCCGTCCAGTTATTCATTCTCCATGACTGAAGTGGTAGGTCCACCAGTGTAGGAGCAAACAATTTGGTTGCTTACGCATCTTTGTTTCATGTCCACGCATGCACACGTCTTTACCTAATGGAAGCACAAGGCGATTCCTGTTTGATAGTTTGATGTCTCGTTTTGATTCTTGTTGATTTACAGATTGTTGGTAGCATTTGTGCAGTATCATCATCTCTTCATACCGGCAAGGCAGGGCCCATGGTGCACACTGGTGCATGTGTGGCAGCATTAATGGGTCAGGGTGGGTCAAAGAAATATGGGTTGACATGGAGATGGTTACGATATTTCAAGAATGACCGTGACCGCCGAGATCTTGTGACATGTGGATCAGCTGCTGGAATAGCTGCTGCTTTTCGTGCCCCAGTTGGTGGTGTGTTGTTTGCTCTTGAGGAAATGGCATCATGGTATTGCCATCAACTGCTTTTTCATTTTCTTTTTGGTAGAACCATTTTACCAATGTCTCTATTTAAAGATTTGGTCATGTTGGGGAACTTAGAGTTCATCATTTAGGGTACTGGTTTTTTATTTCCTGTGTCATAGTATCTCCTTCTGTTCATTCGTATTTTGCTAAATTAAGCTAGGAACCATGGAAGATGTGTGTTTTGAGATCATTGTATGCTGTTCAGAAAATTAATGCTGGTGCCAGATGTGAAAGCTTGAATTGCATTTGGATGCTAAGTAGTAGCCTAAAGGTTTTGTGAATAGTAGTTGACACGTATCAAAATCGCTCAAAAGTAGAATGACCAGTGGCGGCTGCACACCAGAAAACCCTTGACAAAAATTATTTTTATTTAAGTAACTTTCTTTCAGGCCTTGCATTAATATCTGTGCACTGGTGTCATGTTCAAAAAAATTACTTAGTAAGTTGTAACCATTGTTGAGGGAACCTTCCTCCAAGTCATAGCTAAACTTGCTAAAGGTATTACCCGATGCCTGCTAAATTGGTCCAATGGACCTCTTCTTAATCACGGAACTGGGATTCAAATCATAAGAACTGATTGGCACTGAGCTTGAGCATTTTTTCAAAGCACATTTGAAAACTAAAGCCCTTCTAAGCTGTGTTTCTTTCGTTGGACAGTAGCAAAAGGGAAAGCAATCATTGTTAACTGATGAAGTGAAAAAAAAATGGCTGTGGGAGTAATGAGGTGTCGAATCAGTGTACCCCTTCTTACTTTTGTCAGTTGGCGAGCAGGTTACGTCCTTCATTGTGTTTGTGTTTGTGTTTGTGTTTGGAGTTTCTGGGATGTTTAAACTCTTTTAGTGTAACAGATGCATGAACCAGGTTCTTCTCATGTGATTCCCTCATTGCATGCTCATGTGAGAAGAAATGTGGCCCACCACAATCCTATTTTGATGATCTGAGCTATTCATTAAGAAAGTCTCAATGTGTGAAACATTTGTGCAAAATCTGGTTAATCGGACATCGATATACATCTCAAGAAATTATATTTATCTCAAGGGATATGGGTGGTCAGAATGAGGATGGTCTATTTCATTTATGACAGTTCAATGATTCGATTAGTCACTTGCACTATCCAGTTGACCTGATTTCGTACATAAAGTATTTGCACTTTGGGATATACAAAATTAAGTGCTCAAATCATCAAAATAGGATGTGATGAGTACGATTTTTCCTCACATAAGGATCACACGAGTTTCCCCAAGCGAGCTTACTGGCATTCCATGATGGATTTGCATAAGGATCCTGGTTCCAGATATACGTAGATGTGAAAAAGAAGAAAATTGTTTGGGAGCTGGCTTGTTTAAGGTTGATGTGGTGTTTAGTGGTGGAGCAAAACACAAAGGTCTTTTGATGGGATAAAGACCTTAGGCTGTTCTTTACTGTTGGTTAACTTGTTGAGGCTGTTCCAATTCTTTGATGGAAATTCATAAATATGGTATTTTTTTGTTCTCTTTGGTCTGCACTACTTGCGACTCATTCAGTGGCACGTGCATACACACATGCATATTTCTTTGTAGATATAAAAGTGCCAATGTAGCTTGTTCGGCGCCTGATAAAACATATTGGTGCTTTGTCCTTTAGGTGGAGAAGTGCCCTTTTATGGAGAGCTTTTTTCACAACAGCAGTTGTTGCCATTGTGCTTCGGGCTTTCATTGACTTTTGCTATTCTGGAAAATGTGGGCTATTTGGAACCGGTGGTTTGATAATGTATGACGTCACTTCAGTAAATATTTCGTATCACCTTGGGGATGTGCCTCCTGTTCTTCTTCTTGGAGTGATAGGGGGCATATTGGGAAGTTTTTACAATTTTCTTTTAGACAAGGTTCTGCGGATTTACAATCTAGTTTATAAGTAAGTTTCTCTTTAGCTTTATTGTCTTAATTGATCTGTACTTGAGGAACAAACTTTTATATTGTTTCCACCAAAATAGCTGAAGTGAACCATTAGCTCAATTTCAAAATTCTTAGGTTTCAGTGACACATGCTGAAATGCACCATCACTGTTTTAGAAACATACTGGAATGGAGTTATTTCCCTCCTATTATGAATATCCAACAATGATGTTCATACATTAGCACATATTTTGCCTGTAAACTGAGTTCCGCCTGCGTTTTCTGAAATGTTTCAAAATGTTTCCGTAATCTCTTCTTTCCGTAGATTTCTGAAGCAATATATTGAAACAAATTTTGATCATTGTCTCTGCTGCTAACATCTTTCCTTAGAAAAGATATTTGTGAGCTTAATCTTCTTTATTAATTTACTTTTTCTCAGGAAAGGCACTATTTACAAGATACTCATTGCGTGTTCAATCTCCATTTTCACATCATGTCTTCTATTTGGATTGCCGTGGCTCACATCTTGCCAGCCTTGCCCAACTGATGCATCAGAACCTTGCCCGACAATTGGTCGTTCTGGCAACTACAAGAAGTTCCAGTGCCCGGCTGGTCATTACAA
>BPLS01027684.1:0-23938 GCA_019656275.1 Rhododendron kiyosumense
ATCACCACAAAGCGTCAGTTATCATTTTAATAAATAAATATATATATATATATATATATATATATATATATATATATTATGTCATAACGGGCAATATTTACAAATTGGGAGATGGTGGTGTGCAGTGGTGTGCTCAGCACCGTGCTGCGCACCTCCGAACCATCGGATCGTACATCTGAAGGCTAAGATCTCATCTCCGTAATGAACGACTCTCGATCGTTGGTAGCCAAGATGAGATTTGAGCCATCGGATGCATGATCTGACAGCTTGGAGGAGTGCATCATGGTGCTGTGCACCTCATTGCACAACACCAACCCGAAGTCCAATATTTACATAGATACATTGTCTAAGAAGTGAAGGTAGAAAGGCATAAATTTATTAAAAGAATATTCTTTGTATCTTTTAAAAAATAAATGACTTGATGGCTACAAAGTTCATAGGAAATGATCCAACGGTTGTAAAGCTTGCTCTCATTTATGTGTAGGTATTTTTAACAGAAACCGCAGCTCTGTTTTATAATATAGATGATAAATACTTGCCCAAACTAAATAACACAATAAAGATCAAACTTTCCTAGTCCATCTCTATATCTAATAAAAGGACCAGAGAGATCCCATTCTTTCCAAAGGCTGGAAAGAAGTTTTTAAGAGAAACTAAGATATGAAACCTCTATTATCTTTAACTAAGACTCAAGCAACACCGGTGTGCTTTCTCTTTTCTTCTTTTTCTCCATTAACACCGCATCAAACGCATAAACAATCTGTCACTGGGACTCGAGTATCAACTTGTTACACTTCATATCCATCTCGATCCTCATTTTCTTAATCTCCCTAACCATCTCCATCTTCATCTTCTCCACCATCATAAACCCTTCTCCCAAAAGCTTAATCAACTAGACCACGTCCGCAATCGGATCCCCCTCTCTCTTACCTCTTTTAACACCACTCTTATCCCCTACCCTTAACCCCAGAAAAGACAAATACCCCTTCACAAACCTAGGATCGGGATTGGAACACGAATTATACCCATCAATCTTCCCAAACCCCTTAGCCTACCCTTTAGCTACCGAAAACCTCTCGCCATAAATTGTCACATACAACCCACCATCAAAACTGTCAAATCAATGGTTTTTAAGCGAAAACCACCACCATCGTTGACATAACCGCCTCCACCATGGTTCAAATCATATACATCTTGTCTACTTTCTTAGCCCTAAACACTGGGGTACTAATTTCAAATCAATCGCAGTCCTAACACCGTACCCCTCCCCAAAACACTAGGGGTACTAAGTTCTCGAAACCCTAATGAAGAACAGAATGTGAGACGGAACTTGTTCTAGCTAAACCCAAATCCTATTGTGCATAACCATAGTCTAATAAAATAAACATCCATATAAAGACCAACAAGACCTCGGGCACCTAGGAGGAGAAGAAAAGAGGATAATCACATAACCAAACATATGATTGACAGTAAGAATTTGTTGGAAAAAAAAAACAGTTAGAAAACGACGAATAAGAAGCTGCAGCAGCTTGGAAATTAGGTGTTTAGGTACCTTACTAAATGTATAGCACAAAATTTAAAACCATATTGCCAATATCAAATGCCATGTCTTGATACGCCAGTATCCAACCCCATGTCTTGATCTTTCATTGCATCCTGAACCCATTAAACCCACAATGAGAGAGAGAGGAGTGACTTTTTAGCGTCGAGTAAAGAGATAATGGTGTCGTCTAGGATTCGAGCAGGGCTGTTGAGTAGCAATGGCGAGAAAACGGCTCACTAAAAAAACCTTTTCCAATTAAAACTTTGTTAAATTAATTTCGTCCTTATTATTTTCTAAAAAAAGTTTGGGCATAATATTTTACTACTTAAATTCTCTGATTAACACAAATCAAAAAAATAAATTTTGATACTATAAGACTAATAAAAGGTCAAGAATAGATTAAAGGGGAGTGATTTTCACTCCCTTTTTTTGATATCCACACTCCTTTTTTTGTTTTTAGTGTTAAAAGTGTATGTATTTTTCCAATAAAAAAAAGGAGTGTATATATGTATGTATGTATGTATATATATATATATGGGGGGGGGTGTGAAAATCATTTCCGTAGATTAAAAACTTTATAATACCTCACATTTTACTGCAATATGCTTGTCAATGTTGTCACATCAAGTTATGCTTGTAAGTTATTTACTAATGAACTAGCGAAATAACCATATGGTCCGTACCTGAACTTTCTTGTTTGATAAATCATATGGTAAACCCGAAGAATAAATTCTCAATCAACCACTCCTTGTTGGTCAAAGAGAGACTATTCCACTACCACCAGTGCACTGCTGCTAGGAATTTAATAAACTATTAGAATCGTCCCTATTCTAAACTATTAGAATCGTCTCTATTATATTTTTTTCATTCTTATCTATTCAATTCCAAATTAATATGAATATAGAATAGAAAAGAATAACAAATAAATGTTATAGAACATAACAATTAATGTGCTGCTAATGAGAATAAGCTTGCATGTTGAATTGTTGATGCTCAAAGGTACTCCAAAAAAATAATGCAACTCCAACTTAAAACAGGTTGGATACAAATTAAGAATAAAACTTAAGAGTGACAACATACACCAAAAAATCAATCCAATCTCTACCTAAAGAATTTATTAATAAACCGCAATACTTTGGTTTCGAGGAGGCTCATCCACACCTCTACTATCAAACCATACAAAAGATACAATATAAGTTAAGATAAGATAGAGAGATCATTTTAAACACATCCTACATGGCTACATGATTGCAAACCAATAACCAAGACTATACTTCATTTCAGAATGGTTCACCTCGCAAAAACTAAAAAAATACAGCAAGAGAAACATTGGTTATTTGCAAAAAATTCTAGGAGGAGGTTATAATATTTTAGCTTCCAAAAAACTGTTGTTAGTGTCTGTCAAAAGTTCCTCGTTACAAATTTTGAGAATCTAAGGATACATATGCTAAACTAGAAAGACTGAAGAAAAGAATGTGAGACAACTTTTTTCTAGCGAAACCCAAATCCTATTGTGCATAACCATGGTCTAATAAAATAAGCATCCATAAAAAGACCAACAAGACCTCGGGCACCTACGAGAAGAAAAGAGGATAATCACGTTACTAAACAGTCGAAAGGATATGATTGACAGTAAGAATCAGTAGAAAAAAAAAACAGTTAGAAAAAGACGAGTAAGAAGCTACAGCAGCTTGGAAATTAGGTGTTTAGGTACCTTACTAAATGCATAGCACAATATTTTAAACCATATTGCCAATATCAAATGCCATATCTTGATATGTCAATATCCAACGCCATGTCTTGATCTTTCATTGTATCCCGGACCCATTAAACCCACAATGAGAAGGAGAGAAAGGAGTGACTTTTTAGCACGGAGTAAAGAGATAATGGTGTCGGCTAGGGTTCGAGCACGGTTGTTAAGTCGCAATGGCAAGAAAAAGGGCTCACTAAAAAAACCCTTTCCAATAAAATCTTTGTTTAAATTAATTTCGTCTTTATTATTTTCTAAAAAAAAAATTGGGTATAATATTGTACTTCTTAAATTCTCTGATTAAGACAAATCTAAAAATAAAATATTGATACTATAAGACTAATAAAAGGTCAAGAATAGATTAAAGGGGAGTGATTTTCACACTCCCTTTTTGATAGCCACACTCCTTTTTTTTGTTTTTAGTGTTAAAAGTGTGTATTTTTCCAATAAAAAAAGGCGTGTGTGTATACACACACAATCCAAATCCAAAGGGATCCCGGACAGTGCATTGGTGCAAGACGCGTTTGTGAGCCGTTGGATTTAATCCAACAGCAAGGATTAGAGAAGGCAAAAAACTCGCGAGTAATTACACTTTACCCCCTCACACTTCCCCCCTTCTCTTTTCATTCCACGCTTTACACGCAGACCAAAGAGAGCGAGAGACAGAGAGAGAGGGATGAACGAAGAAAGAAACGCAGACGAACGAAGAAGAGAAGAACGAAGATGAACGACGAAGATTGAAGCCAGAAATCTTACGTGATCCTGCATGCACTAAGGTATCTTTCTCTCAAAATCTCATTAGGGCTTTTTTGGCCGATTCTGGATCAACAAAAATTAGGGCTTTTTTTGCCGATTGGAACGTACCTCTCTCTCTCAATCGAGATCGATCTCTGCATTTTCAGCAAAAACCAAAACGGGTATTAGGGTTTCTGGAACTCAAACCAAAAAGAGGGCTTTTTTTGAATGGTCTGGAGGTTCGGCTAGGTTGGGGCTTCAACTGGGTTGGGTAATTTCTAGTGGGTAGGAGTTTCAGGTGGGTTCAAAAGGGGATGCAAATCTTTGCATTTTCTTGAGCTCCATTCGCTCCCTCGTTTTTTCTATTCCTTTTCGTTTCTGTTATTGCCATAGCCCTTAGGCTGTAATCATTCAAGGTTAATTTTTTCCTTAAAAAGTCTTAATTTTTCCTTGTTGCAGCTTCAAAATACAGTTTTGATTTAAATTGTAAATGAAGTCGCCGAATCGTTTGGTCAAGCAGGAGGAACAGGTAATCCCCGGGTAGCAACAGGAAATTAAAAACCCACACATCCATATCCTTCCATGATTTGCCCACACATTTTAGGAAATAATATTAACTGTGGTTAATTTGGTAGGATCTAGTAATTAGATGCAATCAATAACTGCGAGGGGTTCACCCTCATTAAGCGAGGGTGATCAATATTAACCATGTTATCTGTATTGCTTGAATTCTTGAGCTCCATTGGCATCCCTACTTGAGCCCAGGCTTGTTTTTAGTCTCCTTGAGAATATGGAGGCTGAGATGAAGTGAAAAATCTATGTTTTGTTATCTGCTTTATAGATCAATGCATGTGCATATTTTGTTATCTGCTTTATAGATTGCCTCGACCATTGATCTTAGGTGTTTTGTCGAAACCTTTAATTGTTTTGAGTATCATAGAGCAGCCAATTGTTACATTATAGGAGGAGAATCCCCTCCAGCAGAAGAACCACCATAAGCTCTTTCAACATGTTGGCATCATGTCCATCTACATATTTCCTCATATCCCTTTGAGAATTATAAATATCTCGTCGTAAACATCCAACATTTTCAAGACCCCCAACTTGCAACTCTCAAACACTCATTTGTTGGTTGGTTGACACATTTGTAGCTGCTAGTTGTTGCGTTAACGTTTTCTCTGCAACTGACACTCGACGATGAGATCTCAAGAAATGTTTCTTTCTTGGCGTTGTACGACGGTGGCTATGCCCCTCCACAAATTGGGTGACAACAAACCCTTCACCTGACCGATTTTTTACAACTGTTAATGTTGCACCACATTTCTCCCTAATTATACCCCGCTGTCATTGAATGGCCTCAAAACATTTACTCTCCCCTTCTTTGTAACAAACATACTATTTCCTAATGGTTTCACCATTCTTATCCGTCTTGCTAGAATAGATTCACACACTAAAAACCAGCTTCGAATGCGTAATTGTTGTAGTACTTAAAAACATCTTCTAAGCTTTTAAATTCTTGGGTAATTTTCGGTATCACCTTGTTTTTAACTTGAGTGTAAAGTACTTCAGAAGAATTACCAGACTCCTCACACGGTTGAGAAGGTGACGGTGAGAGTAGTTGTATATCATCTACAGACTGCATTCTAACCACCAAAAGACAGAACACTTACTAAACCATAGTGATCGTAACTACCATGTTTTTCTACATGAGAGAGAAATATACCTTTGCAGTGGTGGTGGTGGAAACAAGGGGGTTGGATTGACGCTGGAAATATCTTCTTGTTCCATTTCTTCTTCTTTGTTCCTTCTTTGGTCTAGTTCGAACTCTTTTCCACTTTAAAAATGTGTAACTGGAAATAGCAGAGACAATGGAATACATTCAATTGAAGCATAGTTGACTGTGTTACAATGGAATACATTCCATTAGGCACAACTAACACAAAATAAAAACTCCATCAGCAATATTTTGATTTTTGACTTCTGTGTCGTTACATCCATTTGTACATGACCAATTTCTCATGAAAAACTAAAAACTTATGTGGCCATAAGTAGGTAGCACTAGTGGTAGTTGGTGGTATAGTAGCAACAATGGTGGCAAAGGCTGTGGCGGAGCAGAAAGTGGTCAGATGCACTGGCATTGATAGATACTACAAATTAAGGTGGTGGGGATCGGAGATAGAGCTATAAGAAACCTAAAACATCAGACATCCCCATTTTTTCCCCCTTTTAAGTTGATACTACAGCCCCATTTTTTCTTCGCTATTTAAAAAAAAAAAAAACATATCCTTGGTACCGTCATAGTTGGAATGGCGGAACAAGTTTAGAGCATTTTCATGGAAATCAAAGCGCAATAAACCCTAACCCTAAGCTTCTGTAAGATCAAACAAGAGAGAACAAAAAAATTCTGTAGTTTCCCCAATTTTTTAAGAGAAATGAAACCCTAAATCAAATGGGAACAAATTGAGAGAGAGAGAGATTAGATAATCGAACCACAGAGAGAAAGAGACCTTCAGCCGTGTTCGATTCTGATTTTTGTGTTCTTCGTTTGTCTTTGTTGGGTTTTCTGCTTCGTTCTCTTCGTTCAACGCGTCGCCTTCTCTGGTTTTCTCTCTTCGTTTGGTACTGCGTGTATCGTCCGAAGGGGGCAAGTGTGAAGGTTGAGGGGGGAAAGCGTAATTTTAGCAAATTTAATGGCTTCTTTTCCTGGCCCTTGGATTAAATCCAAAGGCTGAGAGCACGGTCCCGCACCAAACCAATTTCCGAGATCACTCAACAGATCCGGATTGAGTGTGTGTGTGTGTATATATATAAGAGGGGAGTGTGAAAATCTTTTCCGTAGATTAAAAACTTTATAATAACTCACATTCAGTGTTCTAAAACAAGGGATTAATCGGCGATTAATCGTTGGTGGAGCCTATCCGATTAGGTCCGACTAACGATTAATCACCGATTACTAATTAATATGCGCCAATTAATCCGATTAATCGCTTGAAGGTGGCTGACCGCTCGACTAGCGCCGAGCGACTTTTAGAACATTGCTCACATTTTACTACAATATGCTTGTCAATGATGTCACATCAAGTTATGCTTGTAAATTATTTACCAATGAACTAGCAAAATGACCGTATGGTCCATATCTACACTTTCTTATTCGATAAATCATATAGCAAATCCGAAGAATAAATTCTCAATCATTCATTCCTTGTTGGTCTGAGAGACTATTCCACCACCACCAGTGCACCGCTGCTAATGAGAATAAGCTTCCATGTTGAATTGTTGATGCCCGAAGGTACTCCAAAAAATAATACAACTCCAACCTAAAACAGGTTGGACTCAAATTAAGAACAAAAAAATTTACGAGTGACAACATACACCAAAAATCAATCCAATCTCTATCTAGAGAATTTATTAATAAACTGTTATACTTTGCTTTCGAGGAGGCTCATCCACACCTCTTCTATCAAACCATGCAAATCACACAATATAAGTTGAGATAAGAGAGAGAGATAGATAGATAGATCAGTTTAAACACATTCTACATGGCTACATAATTGCAAACCAATAAACAAATACTATACTTTATTTTAGAAGGGTTCACCTCGCAAAAACTGAAAAATACAACAAGAGAAACATTGGTTATTTACAAAAAATTCTAGGAGTAGATTTTGAGATTTTAGCTTCCAAAAAACTGTTAGTGTTTGTCAAAAGTTCCTTATGATAAATTTTGAGAATCTACGGGTTGATAAGCTGAACTAGAAAGCCTATATAGAACAGAATGTGAGACAGAACTTGTTCTAGCTAAACCTGAATCCTATTGTGCATAACCATAGTCTAATAAAATAAGCATCCATTTAAAGACCAACAAGACCTCGGGCTCGTACGAGAAGAAAAGAGGATAATCACATTACCAAACAATCAAAGGAATATGATTGACAGCAAGAATCTGTTGAAAAAAAAAAAAACAATTAGAAAAAGTCGAGTAAGAAGCTGCAGCAGCTTGGAAATTAGGTGTTTAGGTACCTTACTAAATGTATAGCACAATATTTTAAACCATATTGCCAATATCAAATGCCATGTCTTCATACGCCAATATCCAACGCCAAGTCTTGATCTTTCATTGCATCCCGAACCCAATTAAACCCACAATGGAGGGGGGGGCATCCCGAACCCAATAAACCCACAACGACGGGGGGGGCGGGAAGCGACTTTTAATCGTGGAGTAAAGAGATAATTGTGTCAGCTAGGGTTCGAGCACGGTTGTTGAGTCGCAATGGCAAGAAAAAGGGCTCACTAAAAAAATCCTTTTCAACAAAATCTTTGTTTAAATCAATTTCGTCTTTATTATTTTCTAAAAAAATGTATGGGCATAATATTTTACTTATTAAGTTCTCTGATTAAGACAAATCAAAAATTAAAATATTGATACTATAAAGCTAATAAAATGTCAAGAATAGATTAAAGGGGAGTGATTTTCTCACTCTCCTTTTTGATATCCACTCCTTTTTTGGATTTTAGTGTTAAAAAAGTGTGTATTTTTCAAAGGAGTGTGTATATAAAAAAAAAATAGAGTGTGAAAATCATTTCCCTTGATTAAAAACTTTATAATACCTCACATCTTACTTCAATATGCTTGTCAATGTTGTCACATCAAGTTATGCTTGTAAGTTATTTACTATTGAACTAGCAAAATGACCGAATGATCCATACCTACACTTTCTTATTCGATAAATCATACAATAAACCCGAAGAATAAATTTTCAATCATTCACTCCTTGTTGATTAGAGAGAGACTATTCCACCACAAGAAGTGCACCGCTACCGATGAGAATAAGCTTGCATGTTGAATTGTTGATGCCCGAAGATACTCCAAAAACTAATGCAACTCCAACCTAAAACAGGTTGAACACAATTTAAGAGCGACAACATACACACAAAAAATTCCAATCTCTACCTAAAGAATTTATTAATAAACCGCTATATTTTGGTTTGGAGGCTGCTCATATCCACACCTTTGCTATCAAACCATACATAAGATACAATATAAGTTGAGAGAGAGAGAGAGAGAGAGAGAGATCATTTTAAACACATCCTACATGGCTACATAATTGCAAACCAATAAACAAATACTATGCTTTATTTCAGAAGGGTTCACCTCGCAAAAACTGAAAAATACAGCAAGAGAAACATTGGTTCTTTATAAAAAATTCTACTAGTAGATTTTGAGAATTTAGCTACCAAAAATCTGTTTTTACTATTTGTCAAAAGTTCCTTATAACAAACTTTGAGAATCTACATATTCATAAGCTGAACTAGAAAATAAAATCAGATTTTAGAGAAGCTGGCTTTCAGGTACTTTTTGATTAGATTTCAGATTGTAAGTACTCTAGAAGCTGAATTTTAATTTTTTGCCGTAAACAGCATCAACTTTACAACTTAATCATAATCACACAACCATAGTGAACAAGTTTATTTTCTTATAAAAATAAAAATCCAAACTCTATAAGAAAATGCAGATTTTAAGCTATAATCTAACATTTGGATCCACAGCTATAGCAGGACAGTCCACGTTACTCCAATATCTATAGACAAAACATCAATATAAAACTAATAAAAAGTTCAATAATTTAATAAGTTTTAAAACATATTTCTTTTGGTAGCAACTTTAAGATGTAATTGAGTCCAAACTTCACTTATTGTAAGTTGCTTGTCAATGCTGTCACCAAAAAATTAAGGTTGATAAGTTATTTTACTTAGTCACTAGAAATTGACCTTTTCAAAAAAAACCGACATGGGAAACATATGAACCTTACTTTCGGTAGGTAGCTGTACATCAGTTTCATAACCCCAAAGTAGGATGTTTTCAGCTTCTGGATTCCCTGATCAAAAATTGCGACATACCATCACTGCTATTGGTTGGTTCGATTATGGCACAGGAGTCTGAACTTGAACAAAATAATAAACTTAAATGTACCGTTTAGGTAATTACACATAAATTTCTAGGTTCTCTATATGGGTTCTGCATCAAAGACTTGTCTAAATCTCTCGATAGATCCCCTCAAAAATCTGAAAACAAAAGTGACGCATATTGGTAAGAAGTTGAAGGTGAATAAAATTATCACGAATGTGAAGCAATGTAATCCATTTGTAAAACGCAAACATACTTCTAACACCTTCGAAAACTAGAGCTAGCTAATTGTATTGACTGATCTCTTAAAAGCAACATGTTTTAAGACGCAAGAAAAGAGCAAATAAGATAACCTAAACCAATAGCTGAGGAGAATTAGGGATCTTAACTATTTCACATGTTTCTCACAAAAAACCAATTCCACAAAGTGAAGGCATTAACAAAATAAAGAATGAAGAGAGGCAAATGGGCAAGTAAGGCATTACAACAGTTAGTTCAAAACACTAACAAAGTCGCCTTTGGAAGACAACATGTCTATGATAGCCTCAGGGTACACAATAAAGGACCTACTCAATTAATCTCAATATGTCGGTAGCAAAAAAAACTAAGAAAATAAACAATTCAATCATTAAATACTCTACCATTAATATCGCAAGCCACTTTGGTCATCATGTCCATGGCATTCCAAATGTACAAATTAGGGATAAGTAAACAAAACATATTTTTTCAGCAACAAAAACAAAATGCCAAAAACAAAACATCTGTTTGAGCACCGTGCCAAACTCATTTTTAACTCTCATTTGTAACTCTCAGTGAACTTAGTTTGATAACTCAATTAACTGCCCACCACAAAGGACAAACAGAGGACAAAGAAAAGTTCAAAACGGGAATACAATCAGCCAAATCAAATTACCCATAGCCTATCCTTGCTGTCCCATCAAAATTCACGGGCCGGAGGTCTGCAGATAAGAGCGGTAATCGGAGACCTCTCACTGACGAAGATGAAAGAGGAGATACGGCATTTGTGTGTTGTTTGATTTTGAATTTTGCAATGCTTTTAATGGTCAAAGACTCAAAAGCAAAGGAGACATCTTAGTTGCCTGATTTCATAAATTCACCATTGAGAGAACCAATCTGAACTCTTGGTATCCACTTCAATCCGGAGCCTCGTGACAGCTTTCATCTCTTGCAAATCAGTGCCCTCCATTCTTGTATTCTAAATCCAATGGTGCAAAATACACAGAGTTCAAAAAGCTGAGCTTCCTTATTATATAGATAGTCAACCAAATATAATATACCGTCCCACCTTCATCACTTGCATCGGTGTTTATGCGCATGCCTACATAGACTGACACAAGCCCTGTGTGTGCTAAGGCTCTCTCTTGCTACAGACTACTGGGACTATATTCGGGGCACAACACCCATAATGAACAAACTGCATCATATAATGAACTCTGTTTTGGCGGTAAGTCCTAAACAAGTATCAAACAAAGATACCTGTTTAGTATTTGCAACATATTGAACTTGCAGGCATACGGCTCTGCCTTCTAAATCTTAATGATCAGTCAGGAAAAAATTCCAGCTTAGAAGCCTTTTTCTGTTTGGCAAGCTTAGAAGCCTTTGCAAACCTCATATTCTTTATAAAATTGGAAATGGGGCAAATACCTTTGCATGGTTGGACAATTGGCACCCATAGGGTCCTCTTTATCACAGTTTTGATGACAGGGTATGTTCTAATATTGGTCAGTCTCTAAATGCTAAAGTTTCTTCCCTCATTCAAAATGGTGTGTGGACCGTCTACCAGTTGGGAAGCTAGACATCAAGTAAGTGGCTTGATGAGGATAACTAAGCTGACACCAGTTGGGAAGCTAGACAGCAAGCAAGTGGCTTGATGAGGATAACTAAGCTGACACGCCGGAGTTGGCTGCTGGCACAGCAGGGTGCTGCCTTACCGTACCACAGGCAGGCTCGCAGTAGTGTTCGTGGCGGTACTTCAGGATTCCAATGTACTGCGTCCAAGATCAGAACTTGCCGGCAGACCACTGCCGTCCCATTCTTGAGTGAGCTGGAGCGCAACAACACCCGATTCTGCTTTCATCATGACACTAGTTAGAAAGAACTTGAGTAGCAAGATGAGAGGTCTCGTAATTCGATTTGAGTTAAGTGGCCTAGGGGAAAGGAGTAGGATTGTGCAAGAGATCAAATCTAATACCCCTGCTACTTTTGTGTCTAATATGTCTGTGGAAGATGCAGTGGTTTGGTCTCCCTCCCCCTCTGGTCTATTTACTATGAAATTAGCTTGGAGGGCTGCTAGTGGCACTTTTGTCCCTCAAGAGTGGTGTAAGGTGGTATAGTTCCCCAAGTATGTTCCTCGGTGGGCCTCCATTCTATGGATGGCAATGCAGAAAAATGTAAATACCAGGGATAGATTGCTAATCTGGGGAGTTGTTTCTGATGATTCTTGTGCCCTTTGTAGTAGTGGAGTTTTTGAATCTCGCAGCAACTTGTTCTTTGACTGCTCCTACTCTGGGGAAGTGTGGGTTGAGTTTCTGAGGAAAAAACAGTTGGTCAGGGGCCCTATGGCATGGTTTATTCAGCACTCTAAGGGTAAAGGTCTCAGAAAATCAGTTCTAAAACTTGCTCTAGCTGCAACTCTGTCTCGAGTTTGGGGGGAGAGAAATAGAAGACTGTTCCAACAAAGGACGTTGGACCCCTTTTCTCTTGGCTTGCTGATTAACAATGCTATTTGGGATTGTAATTGTATGCTGTCCTGGAGGAATGTGAAGCCTTGTCAAAAGAATAGAGACATTTGCAATATGTGGAATGTGCCTCATAGGTCCCTTGAGGCTGTGCTTCTGTAATTGCTCGGGTGGAATCTGTTGTATAGGGTGAGTGCTGCCTTAGGCATAGTTATCTAAGACTTACCGAGCCTTGTTTTTTTTGCTTTTCTTTTGGTCTTGCATGGCCAAGAAGTAGTGTGTTGGTCCTCTGGACTGGTTTTGTATTCTACGTTCCGAACCACTTTGGGTTTAATGGAAAAGTACCTTTACTGGAAGAAGGGAAAAAAAATTATCAAACAAAACATACCAGGAAGGGCATAACCTTGTACAAATGGAAATACAAGAAGTAGAAAACTCCCAAAAACCCACTAGATATCCACACAATATACACTTCTCCAAAAAAAACTCAAGAAAAGAATCTAAGGAAGAGAGAATATCCTCTCTCCACCAAAAATAAATAAAACCTAAGTAGGGAGCACCATATCTTGAGGACATTATTAACTCATTCCTTTCGAAAAGAGCTACAATTCCTCTATGCCACCCAAACCCACCCCCAAAATGAAAATAATAATAAAGAACAGAAAGGGACACTATGTTCCAAACCTTTCCTATCTCCTCTCCATGAGATTACAAATGATACAAAACCAAACAAAAAAAAAGGGCTTTCACAGAATGAGGCATGACCCACACTACACCAAAATTGTCAAGGACCAATTCCCCAATGAGCAAAGACACAAAATAATGCAAAGAAGGTAATTCACAAACTCTCACCCACCTTCACATACTACATCAATCAAATAAAACCTTGCCCCACTTCCTAAGTTAACAATGGTAAGAAACGGCTCCTGAGTAGCAGCCCTAGCAAAGAAAGTGATGTAGAGTGGATCATTTTTTATTTATTTTTGATAACTATTTATATTAGAAACGTGGCATTAAGGGGATTCAGCCCGAATACAAAAAGGCAACCACCACAAAAAAGGCCATATACATCGCTCCTACCTTGACAAAAAAAGCTCAAACCAATCTAAAAACTGATCAAAAGCGGGATTACAATCTCCCATGTCCCAACTATACAAGCTAATAACCACAAAGCTTTTGATTCTAACCGAAGGCTTTTCAATCCCTTCAAAGCATCTTGAATTCCTTTCACACCAAATAGTCCACATCAAACAAAGAGGGATCATGTCCACGTTCCTTGATCGTCTGGACCGTTCGCGGCCCAAACACATTAGTAGGTGTGTGACCCAAGGTTGGCAAAAAGGCCCAGAAGTCCCCACTGGCTTTCGGCCTAATTCCATCGTTTAGACCTCCGTTTGACCTAATTTGCCATTTTAGGAAATAATTCTTTTGCTTATAATTTTTAGGAGGAAACTCCGTTTTAGTTGTTGTTTGCTTTGACAAATTTTCTTTAGTCGTCTAGTATTTGATTCTGCAATTTTGTTTTTTTTTTAATTTCCATTTTTGGTAATTATCATAATTTCCTTAATTTTGGCTTGATTACCAAGTCTAGTTTTCTCCTAGTTGGTCTAGGGTTTCTTTGGCTCTATAAGTATCATTGTAATGCCTACGGAAGAACTTGGTTGGTATTGAATTAATAAAAAAATCGAGATTTATCTTAATATTGTGTGTTCGTAGAGGAAGTACCTCCACTTCATACTTATTCCTAGTTACTTCGTGCAAATAGTTCAGTTGTCATACGCTTCCCTGCATCAGAAAGCCACCTTCAGAGGGGATTTAGACCTCCTAAGCCCTTTCTATGGGTGGTTAAAATCACCTTGATCAACTCAGGAAGCTTTTCCATGACACCAGCCACCACGGCCTGTCCTTCTCAACCAAAGCATCCTTGTCATGGTGTTGGAGGTCTGAAAAAGCTTACCTTGTGAGTCTATGATTTCACCACCCGTATTTCCAAAACAAGACATGTCCACATGTTGTCAACCTAGTATCATTGGTTTACGTATCATGTATATTTGTTTAGATAGATAAACAGAGATAAGGGGAAGACAATGGGTGATTGGTTTGCGGTCATTTAGTTACACAAAGGAGGAGGCAGGGAGGTGGAGGTACTTGGTCCGGTTATATTTTGTTGTCTGGAAAATCTCCTGCGATATATCTTCATTGAACATACCAAGTAAAATATAATCTGCTAGGCTAAATATAGGATTTATGTAACATAGCTCCCTATGCAATAAAAAGTTGCAACTATATAACACCAGATACCTGGCAAATTGGGCCTGGATCCCACTATATGACATACAAGGGAAAGATGAACTACAAATCACATACCTTGTTTTCCCTTCATTGTAAAAGAAGAACATATGACAAACTTGATGCATGCGACTTAAATTTTGCAACAATTCATGTTCCAGTTTGTGCATACCAAGGGCAAGTGAAGAATGACAACATTTGGGCAATATGCTTTGACTTGAAGCAAAACTCACTTATAGGAAAAACTGCCACCTGATAATGTTTCTTACAAGGAAGTGGCAAAAATATGGAAGTATACTTCAGCAAACAGACCATCACTCCATCCCCAACCTGCATGTCTAATAATACACACATGAAGCAAGCCCCGCGATGAACTTGTTAAAAGCTCCCATGGCAGAGCTCGATCATCAATGCTGCCAGATGTATATGATTACTATCAATAGAAGAACACTAATTAACCAACCCAAAAGCTACTCGGAACCAACCCAAGAACTACTCGGCCTTAATTATGAAAACCATTAAATTCTTTCTTGCAGGAATACGAAACAATGAAAGTAGATACTAGATGGTGTAGCTATGATATCACATGACAATGATGGTGTAGCTATGATATCAGACAACGCAAGATGAAACAAACATTTGTTCAGTTTTGTCATATGTTGCTTCCATCATTCCATGTAAATACCTCCAAATGGAATGTCTAATCTCGTCTTATAAACTAGTCGTGACATGTATTGATTATGAATCAATAAATAAAGCAATGACAACTAATATTCTGGTTTGAAAATGCAAAGTTGACAGGGCCCTTTTTCAAAACTCAAATAATGGAAGTCCGATATTCTTCAACATAGTAGTATTACTTAGCCTTTTCATATGAACTCATATTCCTTGCCAACACATACCAAATAGGCAAATACGTACGATTATGAAAAATGTTCAGGGGATTAATTAATCTCATGAATATCATTTACCTTAGTTCCTTGCTATAGGGTCTAATGTTAATTTAGATGAAAGCACATCACCAGGTAAATAATGAGGTCTGCAACCTCAATAAAACCTACAGTGCACCAAGCTATCACGGCAGAAGGATCTAACTACACCTAGTTGCATTAACAATAAATTTGTACCTAATTGCATTCACATAATCCATTCACTATCTTGTCAACCAAAGTAAATCAAAGATAAAAATAAAATAGTCTATGGGCTGAAAGTGACCATGGTGGTGAGTTAGTTTTCCTCTTATAGAGAGTGAGAGAGCAATTAATTGATAGAAAAATTTTTTTTTTTTTTGGAGAGAGTGACTTTCTGAAATTCTCTCCTTTCTAAAGCTGCGCAAGGCGGCCCCAAGCAATTCAAAATTGAATTGAAAAGTTGTCGGGCACTAGAATCAAATTAGTCTTGAGCTCATCAGTTCTTGATGGAGGTGAGACAGAGGGATTATGACAGAACAAAGAGGTAAGCAAAAAGGTAAAGAAGAATCCCGCCTTTTCTGGTAAATCATCTTAACCGTTCAGGCATCTTTTGCATTAACTCCTGCCGTTAAAAGATAGTTTCCCACCCCTTCAGTTGAGAAAACACAATCTCAGCCCTAGAATCCACCGAAGAGGAACCTACACAATTGGTTTGTAAGATATTTTTGAAAAACTGGGCTGTTTTATTGCATAGATGGGTCATGTTTGGCATTTTGACAGAAACAAAAGTTTGGGATACTTCAAAATTAGATACATATATTCAAACATCTAGATCGTAATTTTTTTGCTTTTTGTCAGAAATATTTCTCATGTCAACAGAACCTTAGGTCCTCTTACAAGCCACCAACTTCCATAAGGAAAAAGGAGCCCCTATTCAAATCTTGCATACAAAACCTCCCATTTAAAGAGTAGTCAACCAAAAAAATTACATCCATGTCCCACCCCATCACTTGAATTTACAAGGCAAATATGAAATATCTCTGTTTTGCAACTTCCAAAAATATGTTGCAATATCACAGGTTCTTACAACATTTATGACTAGCATGGTGCAGTTTTCTTTTTCCGCTTGAGGGGTTGCAACAGTATTCGTGCACATGCCTACATAGAGTCTCGTTACAATGACAATATTAGGGGCTCTTGGCACCCTTAATAACACAAACTGCATCATATCATGGACTCTGTTTTGGCGGTAAGTTCTAAAGAAGTATCAAAGAAAGATACAAGGAGGGGCATAACCTTGTACAAACAAAGTACAAAACAACAACAAAAGTAGAAGAAATTCCCAAAACCCACTAGATATCCAGGGGGATATTCACCTCTCCCAAAAATTCAAGAAAAAAGAATCTAAGGAAAAGGGAAGATCCTCTCTCCACCAAAAAAATCAAAAAACAAAGCAAAGAGCAGCATATCTTTAGGACATTAATAGAGCAAACATTCCTTTCAAAAAGATCTATTTTTCCTTTCCCTTCAAATAGAAAGAAAAAGAGAAAGGGACACTAAGTTCCAAAGTCCAAGCCTTCCTATCTCCTATCCTTGAGATTACCCACGATACAAAAAACAATCGCAACGGTCCTTCACAAAATGAGGCATGACGCACGATATGCCAAAATTTTCAATGAGTAATCACCAAAGATACCAAATAATGCATTGAAGGCAATTCACTGACTCTCACACACTTTACACATACAACATCAATCCCACAAAACCTTGCCCCCCTTACTAAGGTATCATCATCAATGCTAGGAATCGGCTCCATCTAGCATTTCTAGAAAAGAAAGCCATCTTCAGAAGGGATTTAGATTGCCTAAGCCCTTTCCATGTGGAGTTGAAACTGAATTTACCATAATCAACTATGGTAATATTTTTCAGTACTCCAACAAACACAGCATGTACTCTCAAACACGGGTCTATGACGACACCAAGTGTATTCCAACAAAAGACATTTGGGCCACGTGGTCAACCTAGCATTATTGGTTTACTTATCATGCATACTCATTTAGATAGATAGATAGATAAATGGCAATAACAGGATGACAATGGATGATTGGTTTGGGACCACTTAGTTACACTAAGAGGGAGGCAGAGAGGTGGTGGTAATTTATCTGTTTATGTTTTGTCGTTCAGAAATTCAACTATGATGTTTCTTTGTACATAGTAAAATATCGAATCTACTAGGGCTAATACAGAATCTGCAAAGGCTACATACAAGATTTACATACAGGCTATATGACTTGCAAATGGAATATGAACAGCAATTCACTTCACTGTAAAAGAACGACATATGACAAACTTGGCACCTACGACTTTGACAAAATGAGTAAGTTCCAGTTTGTGCATACAAAGGGCAAGTTAAGAATGACAATATTTGGGCTCTGATATATGCTTTGACTTGAAACATAAATCACTGATAGGAAAACATGCCACCTGATAATGTTTCTCACGACCTGCCACCTAATAGTGTTTCTTACGAGGAAGTGGCAAAAACTATACTCCAACTCTCCAAGTATATTTCAGCAAATAGACCATCACTCCATCCCCAAATTGGATGTCGATGAATACGCACACACTACATAAGCAAAGAAGCATAACTTAAAATTGACCATTACCTACCCTTTTCAAGACTCTCAATACAAAGCCCCATGTTGAATGTGTGAAAAGCTTCATGGTAGAGCTCGAACAGCAATGATGCCAGATGTATATGGTTACTATCAGCTTAAAAACACTAATTAACAAAACAAAAAACTACTCTACCGTAATTCTGAAAACATTAATTTTTTTTGTAGGAATACTCAACTATGAAAGTACATAATCAATGACATATTTGGTCCTGGGTGCGAAAGAGTAACCCTTCTTGCTAATAGAACAACAGTTCATTACAAGTTACATGATTACCATGAAAAAGAGACAATAACATGCAAATAATGGAGTAGTGACGATAATAGGCAATGCAAGACAGAACAAACATTTGTCATATGTTACTTGCATCATTCCATTGTAATGATACCTCCATATGTAATGGCTTATCTGTAAAGCACTGACAACCTAGGAGTCACCGTATCCATGACAGACACGCCACTAATATTTCGGTTACCGAACGCAAAGTTGACAGGGCACTTATTCAAATTATGGAAGTTAGATCCGATTTTGCCTTCCATATAAAAATCATATTCCTTTCCAATCTTGTACCCAATATATACAATTACGAATAATATTCAGGGGTTTCATGTGGGATATGATAAATTCTCACGAATAAAATATACCTTATGTCCTTTGCCATTGGGTGTTAAGTTAATTTCGTCTACAACATCAGCTAAACCTACAGTGCACCAAGCTATTACTAGAGAATGATCTAACTACTTGTACATCTACAGCTAATTGCATATCTACAGCTAGTTGCATTAACAAAAACCTCTAACTAGTTTCATTCACAAAATTATTCAGTATCTTGTCTCCCAAAGTAATTGAAGAACATTTCACAATACATGGAAGTCACTTGCCTTGTCAGCATCACTGCATAAGACATCATAATACTAGGGTTGCTCGCTTATTATCATTTCAATAGTCCTCTTAACAATCTGAAACCATAAAATGAAGTAAAAAGGCAGCATAAATGGATATCAACCCGGTAAATAGATTAAGCAAAATTACATCAAATAGCAAAGTAAAGGCAGACTAATACGTGCAACAACCTCAAGGATATTATTTAACTGTTGGATCATAAATGAACATGTCAAGATTGAATCACCCATTGATCACAAAAGCAGGAATCCAACAACCGGAACGAGATATCTATTGTCCATAGCATAGTCACATAAAAAAAATTCAAGACACAAGTACACCAATGAAGAATGCACAATTCAACAGGCATAAGATAACTCCAAAGGATCCAATAATTGACCAACCAGAGTGGCACTTCAATAGTTCCACCGATATGGATATATGAATTCCAACTCGCTATGGGCAAAAGGAAAAACTCAAAGATGAATAGATATTAGTTTCCTCCAAAAATTTCAGTAGCCTCAAAATTTATCTGAAAGATTTCAATGTGAAAGAATCCCAAATAACAAAGTAGGAAACAAACTTCTTTTTTGCCTTCTCTTTTTGTGGAGTTAGGGTCTATACATTTTGTTCATGTGGCCAGTGGACTTTAACCCAACTAGGAGCCGCTAATGCTATCCAAAGGTGATCAGTAGTCAATACCCCTACAAGAAACCACATTTCTTTTTCAATTTTCCATCTTGTCGAGCAAGGGTTTTCACTTTTTGGTCAGGAGCTTTAACCCAACTACGAGCCGTTTATGCTTTTCAAAGATGGTCAGTAGTCTATCCACCTACTAAGAACCACACTTCATTTTCGTCTTTCCATCTTGTCAAGCAAGTCTCTACTTTTTGGTCATGTGGCCAATGGTCTTTAACCCAACTAGGAGCCGCCTAGGCTTTCCAATGGTGGCCAATAGTCTATACACCTACTAAGAACCACACTTCTTTTTTGTCTTTCCATCTTGTTTAGTAAGAGTCTTTACTTTTTGGTCATGCAACCAGTGGTTTTTAACCCAACTAAGAGCCACTCATGCTTTCCAAAGGTGGTCAATAGTCTATACACCTACTAGGAAGTTAGGAACCACACTTCTTTTTCAACTTTCCATCTTGTCGAGTAAGGGTTTTCACTTTTTGGTCATGGTCTTTAATCCAACTAGGAGCCACTTAGGCTTTCCAAAGGTGGCAAGTAGGCTATACACCTACTAGGAACCACACTTATTTTTCATCTTACCATCTTGTCGAGTAAGAGTCTTTACTTTTTGGTCATACAATCAGTGGTCTTTAACCCAACTAAGACCCGCTTATGCATTCCAAAGATGAGTAGTCTATCCACCTACTAGGAACCACAATTCTTTTTCATTTTTCCATCTTGTCGTGTAAGAGTCTTTACTTTTTGGTCATGCGGCCAGTAGTCTGTAACCCAACTAGGAACCGCTTATGCTTTCCAAAGGTGATCAGGAACCACAAATCTTTTCCGTCTTTCCTTTTTGTCGAGTTCGGTTCTTTACTTTCTAGTCAAGCGGCCAATGGTCTTTAACCTAACTAGGAGTTGCTTTTGTCGAGCAAGAGCCTTTTCTTTTTGGTCCTTCGGCCAATGGCCTTTAACCCAACTAAGAGCCGGTTGTCAACTAAGTTTCTTGTCTTGGACAATGCCAAGCCCCCAAAAATTTCTTTAGGGTGACTTCCAATATTTGGTTTCTTGAAGGATTTGTGAAGGGAAAAAAAAGGAATTGGCAAAAGTTGCCAAACTTTAACCATTTATCCTTTTCTCTTCTTTTTCTCTTCACAAATCCAACATCCAAACACAAAAATAGTGCTCTATTTTCATAAGAGTAAACTTGAGAGCCACCGAGAAATTTATATTTCAATGGAATCAAAAAAGGTCTAAATAAAAGGACTTACTTCAAGCCAATGTTAGGGGGTGTTTGGCAACTCAATTTTTGCATTTTTAGATTCTCATTTTCTCATTTTGAGTGTTTGGCAACTCATTATGAGAATGGATTATGGGAGAATGGATTTTTGGTTTTTGGGTTTAGAAGCAAAAACAGAGAATCTGGGTTTTAGGAGCTTTTCACATTTTGGCTTTTCCCATTTTTGCCACAATTACCAAAATACCCACATTCCTCCCTTCATTTACTAATTTTGCCCCTCTCTCCTCTTGTCCACTTCTTCCATCTGTTCACACATCACGGCAATGTGGATACCCAGAGAGAGAAGACTTCAATAATATTGAATAATAAATTTAAAAAATAAAAAAAAGCAAGTGGCATTTTACACCCGTTATAAGAACATAATAAAGACATAGGGCAATATGGTAAAAATGCAACCCACAATTCATTTTCAACAATCATCTACCAAACACTACTACAATTTCAAAATACATTCTGCACAAATCTCCCAAACACTCTATCATACTCAAAATACATTCTGGCCATAATCCAAAAAGTCAAAAAGCCAAAAAGCTGAAAATGAAAAGCCAAAAAATAGGCTCCTAAACACCCCCTAAAGGGCTTGTTTTTTATCCTTCTCATACTTGGACAATCTTTTCTCACCTTCAATCACGAGAATTTTAAATTTTAATATGTAGCTTTTCTAGAGAAAGGTAGAAAGGGTAGAAGAGCTTTAAAAGGTTGAAAAATTATGATTCAGAATAGTACCTTTACAACTCTTGTTTTCACCCTAGTCCATCATGAACCTGTCGTTTCATGTTTCTCAACGTTGAAGAATGATATAGACCTTTATTTGAGAGCAGCAAAATGGAATGCTTTCCACCTAAATTTTTTTCGAAAACAACCCATTAGGCAAAACTTCACGAAACAATGGGACAAAACCAGATAAAAGGATGTATAAGAGCACAAACAACAGCTCTTCAATCACAACTCCACACCTACATGAAGCCCAGGCCCCCAGCTCTCAAATCACTTACTAAAACACTAAATGCAGAGATCAAAGTAACAAACAACTGGTGAAAAAGTTATGGAAAATCATAATCCAGAACCAATCTTTTTTTCCCTTTTCTTTCTCTTTTTTCTTTTGTTTCCTTTTTGTGTAGATTAATCATGAAAACATAAGCCAATGTTGAAGGGCAAGTTTTTTATCCTTCTCATCCTTGGACAATCCTTTTCCCACGTTCAATCACGAAATTTTAAATTTCAATATGAAGCTTTTCTAGAAAGGGTAGAAGAGCTTTTGTAGGTTGAAAAATTATGATTCAAAATAGTACCTTCGCAACCCTTGTTTTCACCCTAGTCCATCGTCCGTTTCATGTTTTTCAACGTTGAAGAATTCTCTCATTAAAGATTAGTGGAAACATAAAGTAAATGAAAAGAACATATCAAATCTTACTTGACCATCGCTATCTAAAGGCTTGCCAAAATGTTCCATGATCTAATAGCATGATAAATACTTGCCCAAACTAAATAACACAATAAAGATCAAACCTTCCTAGTCCATCTCTCTATCTAATTAAAGGACCCGAGAGATCCCATTCTTTCCAGAGGATAGAAAGAAGCTTTTAAGAGAAACTAAGATACAAACCTCAATTATCTTAACTACGACTCAAGCAACACCAGTGTGCTTTCGCTTTTCTTCTTTTTTTTCTCCATTAACACCGCAACAAATGCATCAACAATCTGTCGCTGTGACTCGAGTATCAACTCGGTAAGCTTCATATACATCTCAATCCTCAATTTCTAATCTCCCTAGCCATCTCCATCTTCATCTTCTCCACCTTCACAAACCCTTCTGCCAAAAGCTTAATCGACGAGACCACATCCGAAATCAGATCCCTTTCTCTCTTACCACCTCTACCACCACTCTTATCCCCTACCCCTAACCCTAACCCCATAGAAGACAAATACTCGTTTGCAAACTTGGGATTGGGATTGGAACACGAATTCCCATCAGTCTTCCCAGAACCCGTAGGCATCGTTTGATTCGGGGATTAAAAAAGACAAGATTAAGAGTCCTGGGATTAGTAATCCTGGACTATTTGTCTTGGTACTAATTTAGGCCTGAATCCTGTACTAATTTAGGCCTGAATCCTATTCAATCCCTTGTTTGATTCGTGCGGGATTAATATCAGGATACCCCATGCTCAAGCCAATCCCATGTTTGATTCTGTCACTAATTTTCAGGATTAATTTCAGGACTATTTCTCTCTCTCCCTCTTCTCTCAAGAATTCCAACCAATTTCTCAAGCAATTCAACCAACTTCTAGGCATTTCAACCAATTTCTCAAGGGAAAAAATCTTGGCATTACAATCAAAGCGCTCTCTCTCTCTCTCTCTCTCTCTCTCTCTCTCTCTCTCTCTCTCTCTCTCTCTCTCTCATGTTAAGCCAATAACAAAACCCAAGCAATACATACTTGAATTAGGAATCAAACTTACAAGCAAAGATGAGATCTTTCTCCTCTTTTTAATCTGAATTTTATTAAACTTTAATCCACTTCAGTTAGACCCTTTCAGCTTTTAGTCATCAATACCTCAATTTCTTAGTTTCAAACTCT
>BPLS01027686.1:0-23025 GCA_019656275.1 Rhododendron kiyosumense
TTGTGGTTGGGATTACAATGTCTGCTTTCTTGCTGCTTTTCATGGAGCATGCGGGGAAGCATTTGAGCTGGTTGCTTAAGCCATGTTTGGATTTGCAGAAATCATTGGTTGAAAGAGTTGTGTGCCTTTTTGGAATCAAAGGGGCCAAGTTGGTAGTTAATGAAGATAAGGGTTTGAAGGCACCTCTTTCAGATGATCGCTTTCAAGAAATCCAGCTCGTGCGATCAAATTCGAATTTTGGAGGTTCTTGTGTGATTGAGGATCATAATGTGAACAATCCCTTTCAAGAAATTCAAATCGAGCAACCTAGTCCCGATTTGGTTCCTTCAACTAGGGAGATTCAAAGCGTGGGATACGAGTTTGATTTGCAAAGTGGCAAGGAAAATTGGGTACATGAAGAAATTGGCAAAAAAAAGGAAGTTAGGGAGAAAGATGGGGCACCTAATAGTTATTTTGTGGATCTTAAATGCCAAAAGAGTCAGAAAGAAAAGGTCAAGAAGAAGGAAGTTAAGGAGAAAGATGAGGTGAGTACTTGTGATGTTGTGGATCTTAAAAGCTACAGAAGTCGTAGTGGTAAGATAAGGTCCAAAATCAAGAAACTCGTTTCAAATAAGCTTTCTGGTTCAAAGAAGAAATGGATGTCATCGAAAAACGAAGCATCAAGTCCCACTGGTGATGATGTAGTTGCGGTTATAAATGAAGCAAAAGAACTTTTAGAAGAAGATAAGCAGCTACGTGGATTGGAATACGTATACGTGTATGACGACAAATCAACGTCATTTTCGAGCCGAGGGAATCGGGATCGAGTAGATTTTGTAACAAGTTGCAGTTCCAGTGAACTTTCCCAGGTTGAAATGGAAGATACCGTGACAAGGGAAGATAATGGACCGAAGACAGAGAGGAATTCAGGGTATTTCACCGTCATTGTGATTGTTCTTGTTGGACTTGTATGGGGTAGGGTTTTCGCGATTGCTTTTACCTTATCATGGTATTTGCTCCTGAAATCTGCCGGAACGCTTCTACGGAAGTTTATAAAAGGTTGCCCTGATGAGGTCTCAATCTCTTAAGCTTGGAGATTGGGACGTTCAGTTTTTTATACATGCCTTACTGTTTCTTGGTCAATTGATGGTGTTGTTTGCCTCTTTGAAAGTGTTTTTTAGCCTTTGTGTGCATTATTGGTGTTTACCATTACAGAAGGTTCAACTTATGGTTGGCAATCCAACATGAAAGAGGTGTTATTTATGAACATAGATAGATAGACATGTGACAGTTTGTGATATTGTTCTCTTCGCCATTTAATCGTCTTTGGTGCAGCTATTGTATGTATGTATGTCCCACTTTATATTATTCCAAGAAATCCTCGAGTGTTTATCCCAAGCTCTAATTGTTGGTGCTAGATTCTTCGTTTGATACTCATAAACAAAGGGTAGTTCATAGCTACGTTTGGCTTGGATATCCACGCAATGTACTCTCATCAATTAAGCTCTCACAATTTTTTCGCAAAAGCAACGCCCCAGCCAAAAAACAAAAAGAAGGATACAGGGGACTAGAACTGAAGTAGTTACCGACGAAATTTCAAACCGATTCCATGGCCGCTCAGTACCAACATCCGTCCAGTCCATCTAAGGATACAGGGTTTGGTTTTATTCCGTTAAAAAAAAAAAGAGGCGGCAAAGCGCTACATCATTCAGTAAAGGAAAATGATACAGCCACCGAACCAATTCCACCGCACCGCCCACTGCACGCTCGCCAAGCCCACTCCGGCCACCGGACGGCCGATCCAAACCGTCCAAAAATTCTATAAAAAAAAAACCGAGTGGGCCTATGCGAGAATCAACGGCATCCGACGTGTGTAAGTGCTCGATCCGAACTTCAAAAAATCAGATGATCCGAGCCACTAAAAATGGAAGTTCAGATCGAGCACTTACACACGTCGGATGCCGTTAATTCTCGCTTAGGCCCACTCGGTTTTTTTTTTTAGAATTTTTGGACGGTTCGGATCGGCCGTCCGGTGGCCGGAGTGGGCCCGGCGAGCGTGCGGTGGGCGGTGCGGTGGAATTGGTTCGGTGGCTGTATCATTTTCCTTCAGTAAATGGTAAATTTAGTAAATGCAGTCTGAACATAATATACAAAATATGAACTGAAGGAAAAAGGAGCCAAACTACAAGTACAAACAGGCGGGCGTTGAAGGTTCTTTTGGGTCATTGCAGAGCATTTTTCTTCTAGTGTAAGAAAAAATGTAAAACCAAAACAGAGAGAGGGAGGAAATGATTGCTGCAATTAGAGTATTTTTAGTGTATCTATCAATTAAGTTATTAAAAAAAGATAAAAATTAAGTTATTAATTAATTTTTTAAGTCAAATCGAGCCTTAATCTTGTTTATGAGTATAATATTGTATTTTGCCAAAATGAGCCTTAATCTTGTTTTGTCAATATTCGTGCCAAAATGCATATTTTCAACATTTTCGTCTATTTTAGATGGAAAGTTAACGGCGGATGGAAAATTGATGAGTTTTAAAATAGGTTAGGTGTTTTTTTGATAATTTTAAAAGATCAGGTACTTGCGTGTAATTTGCATGAACGATCAGGTGCTATTTTAAAATTTTCCAAAATTTCTTTAGATATAATCAAAATACACTTAGATTCTAAATTTTGTGAGCCTTCTATAAATAAGGCTCCCCTCCACGTACAACACACCACAACATACACAAAGCACAACACACACAAAACTCTCACCACTCACTCTCCCTTTCCTACCGGACAAATACCGTCTCTTTTTACATAAACCTATCTCATTGCCATCAATCTTGTTTTTTACTCCACCTCACCATCTCCACAAAGACATCCCCGGCCCTCTGCTTTGCCACTCTCGGCCAAACCCGTCCCCGGCGATCACACCACTTTCCGGTGAGCACCCTCTCTCTCTCAGGATTGTAAAAGAAAGAAAAAAAAAAAAAAAAGGAAGAAGAAGGAATAGACTGAAAGATAATGGAAATGGACAAAAATACATATATTAATATATAGATATAATTATCGGCACCTATACTGCCATACTTCTTCTTCTCTTCTTCTTTCCAATTTTCTTCTTCCTCTGCCAAACAATCGACCCGCGCCGTGCCGCAGCACTTGCACCACCGTAACCACCACCACCGTAACACCATAACCACCATTAGCCACTACAACATGCACCTTGCGCCACCACCCTCACGACCATCACCACCATCCGAACCACCACAATTTTCGGTTCACAACCCGAATCAACGTCCCCACCAAGTTACACCCGCCTCCACCACCATTCATGGTTCCGCCTCTCCGCCGCCGCTACCGATCACCACTGCCACTTGGGCCCACTTCTGGGCAATTCCCGCACACCTCTCTCTCTCTCTCTCTCTCCTCGTTGTTGTGCTCTCTCTCTCCTCGTTGTTGTGCTCTTCTTGAACAATTACATAATGTAAAACTGTAAACAATATTAGAATTATTATTAGGGAAAATTTCATATTAGCGCCTGGCTTTTTACGCAAATTACATATAGACATCTAATCTTAACAAAACATCACATAAACACCTAACATATTAAAAAATTTATCAATTAAGGCCCCGTTTGATAACAGTAATAGATGAATGAGATTCGTAAGGAGATGGGATTAGGATTAGAATTGGTAATGAGAAGGAATTGTTAATGATAATGGATTGATAATGATTATATTTGTTTGGGATGAGATTAGATGATGAGATTATTAATATCATATTTATTTTAAATGAAATTAAATGATGAGATTGGATTGATAGAAAAAATTGGTAATAAGACGAGATTGATAATGAAAAGGGGTTGGAATTGGATTACGAATACCAAGACCCAAGGGGTATTGCTAATACGCTCTATAGACTGGATTGTTCATCACATGGGACTACCAATCCGGACCAATTTTAGAAACCAAACGAAGTATTACTAATACCATCACCTTAGCAATTCAATTCCAACCTCCAATCCGTTTATCAAACGGCGCCCCTAAACCCCTAACGTTAACCTCCGTTGAAAAACTAACGGAAAACATGTTTCTCTTTCCAATTTTGCTACCCACATTGACTTTTTTTCCGCATATTTTGCATAAATTTTTCCTGGGGTCTATTTTTGGATCTCACACAAATTATCCGATATGTTCACTAATTCTAAAATATTTTGTCAAGCGATCTTGCAAAAAATCAGCTCCATAAAATAAATGTAAGTGTTTGATCCAATCGTACAACTTTTCATTCATAATTCTGGATTAAAATTTTGAATAAAAAGTTGTAAAATTGGATCAAACATTTAAATTTACCTCATTGAACTGATTTTTTACAGGGTCACGCAAAAACTATTTTAAAACTAATGAAATGATCGGATCATTTTTAGGGAACCAAAAGTAGACTCCACAAAAAATCTATGTAATACTAATCTGTGTGGATACACTGGGTAGTGTTAGTTGCTCCGGAAAAAAAAAAAAAAACAACTCAGCACTATGCGGGAAAGAAAAAAGAAAAATAATAACGCAGAAGAAAAGATTTGTATTACAATTTTTTTTTTTTTGTGGGGACCCAAAAGTGAACCGATTTGCTCATTAATATTTTTTTTTCATGACCCCATAAAAAAATCAGCTCAACGGGGTAAATGTAAGTGTTAGATCAAATCTTACAACTTTTCATGCTGAATTTTAATCCGAAATTTTGAATAAAAAGTTATACAATTGGATCGTATACTTACATTTATCCGATAGAGCTGATTTTTTGCAAAAGTTCTCAAAAAAATATTTTTGATATAATCAATGGATCGGATAATATGTATGGGACCCAAAAATGGGCCCCACAAAAAAAAAGAGTGCAGAATTTGTGAAAAAAAGTCAGTGCGGCTAGCAAAATTGGAGAGAAAAACATATTTTTCGTTTGTTTTTGGACGAAGATTGACGGTAGGAATTTAATTGATGAGTTCTTTAATATGTTACGTGTTTATGTGATATTTTATTAATATCAGGTGTCTATATGTTATTTGTGTGAAAGATCAAATGCTAATATAAAATTTTTCCTTATTGTTTTGTTAATATAGAAATTGTATTGTTAATATAGAAATAGAAATAGAAATAGAAAAGGAAAATAATAATAATCAATAAACAATTAAGTTGAAAATCAATTAATTAACCTTATCGCATAATTATGTGGTCTAACATGTTCCGATAATTAATCAATTGTAACGCGTGATTAGTTGTGCTACACTGTCGAGGTGAGTTATGAATATACTCTGGTTACATATTTTTTTCAAAACTGTTTTGTTGTTGTTTGAATAAAATTTATGTTAAATAAAAATTAGATAAGATAAATATAGATTTGTGAAAATAGATTTTAAAACGAAACATGGGATTAAATTTTGGAAATAAAAAGAGTTGAAAAAGATATTATGGCAACATCTAGGTGTTGAGATATATTGGCACATATTGTGATTTTGATTGTGAGGATACGACCAGGTATCCAGGATTTGATATCATCTCCGACAAGTGTTGGGGTCGCGCCCCAAGCTACCGCCAGCATTCCGCCCAAGAAAGATGTCTATGCTACTCCGTATTATTTAGATTAATATTTGAAGATTGTTTTTTAGCCTGATTGTTTACTTATTATGAAGATTATCGTTTCTGTACATGATGTGTTTTTATTTGATTATCCCATGTTATTACGTAACCTTTGTATATCGTAAATTATTAAATTGGTGTTGTATTTCATAAAACTTTTTAAGGAAATCATGATTAAAGAAGGCTTATCCATTATGTAGATATCAGTTGTCATGGCTAAATATGGAAATAATATGTTAATAAGTGGCGCTTGTGAGTGCGAGCCACAATTATGTAATTTAAAGTTGTTGTCGATGAAAATTATTATCGGTCACAAATCCTAATCATTGATTGTCGAAATGGATAGATTAGATCGTCCAACTCCGTAAATAAGTTATTCTCATTTGAAAGACCAATACGGTAATCAGATTGTACTACTATGTCCAGGAAAATACCGTCTTTTTTTCCCCATTCTACGCGCTGGTCTTATCGGGTAAATAAAGCAAGGAAGCATTTTGTATAAGTGCGGTTAAAATACAATTAGCCCCTTAGGTTTGGAGGCGAGGAGCTGCTGTCCCGGCCGAGCAGGGCCTGCCCTGGTCTTGCTCCAATGATTGGAAATGTTTACTTTGTATAGCTCGTTAGATAGAACAAGTGTACCAAAAATTAGCTTGATCAGATATCATTAAGTGCCTGATCAAAACATTTTTATCTTAAAAAGAATGGATCTGAAACACTGGATCAAATCCACTGGAACCCATTATTGGCAAGTTATATGTGTTCCGATCAAACACTTAATGACATCCGATCGAGCTGATTTTTGGTACACTTATTCTACTTAACGAGCTCTACGAAATAAACGTTTTTAATCATCGAATTGAGACCGGGGCAAGCCCCACTCATCCGGGACAGCACGCTGCTACCCCTTAAAGAGACAGTAGCTCCCCCGCCGCCCTTAGGTTTTGTCCGTTTTTCACTTTGACTCTAAAATTATACTCCCACCTTCTTGATTAAATAATCTCTTGTTCAATTCTAACCAGATAAAACATGAGTTATATTTTTAAATTGGTAATGAATTTTATATTCAATATGAATCTTATTTGATAGATCTCAATTAGTTTTATAAGACAATATTTTTAAAATTACATAAAATATAGTATAAATTACAAGATATAATCAATTAAAAAATAACACAAACTCTCAAAATGGACTATTAAATCCGGACGAGGGAGTACCATTTTAAGTTGCAACAATTGACAATGTAATTGTTATTATACATGCCCCCCACCTATTATCTTTCTTCCATTTAGGTTAAGTTCCAACAAGGGTTTTTTGGGATTTTGGGTTTTTGTCCTTATTAAAAAAAATTGCATTTGTTAGTTTTGCGTCTAACTCGTATGGATTATTGATACATCTTGTTAAGACAAATCAAAAAAGTAAAAAATTATGACTTTTACTCAAATATTGTTTGTAATATCCAGGAAAGTTCGGGTAAAGTTTTAATTTTTACCTTTTCAAAAGACGAATCAATAATTCACAAAAATTAAGCGCATAATTAACAAATGTGAAAAAAATTTAAATAAGGGCAAAATAAGAAAAAGCCCAAAAATCTAAGCGAAACTTAGGCTCTCTTTTTTATTTTGTCATTCGCTAGACTTAATCTACTCTATTCTAGAGGACTTGGGGAGGGAAATGGTGCTTACAGATATCGAATCATGCCCATGTGTATGAGAGTATAAGGGAGACACCAACTGCACTCTACTCTACTTGCTAGCCTTAGTAGAAGAAAATTGTCATGCAGTGATATGGGAATTTTTTTTGGACACCCTTGAGCTATATGCTTTGAGGAGCTAAATAGTTGGCCTTTTATTCTTACCTAAACCTCTTCATAATTTCCCCCTTAGGTCATTGCTGCTAGACCTTCACTACTTGACTACCATATTGGAATCCTCTCCACCTGACCACCATCATCCACTTCTACAACCACCATCCCCCCAAAACAAACATTCGTCACCCTGCTATCTATCACCTATCACTCTCCTACATGAACAATATCATCACTAACTTCCCTCGCGATAATCCCCCTCGTCAAAATAGACCCCTATCATCCCACTACAAACAACTACACCACCCTATGAAAACCCTAAACCCACATTCCTAATCAACCTCGCAGGACTGTGAATTTAATTTAAAGTCCTTAAACTTAGTAAAAAATACTAGGTTGATGCCAATGATGATAGTCACAAGCACGCAACAACATACTCACTCTGTCCCATTTTTATTATCAATTAATTTGTTTGTCTCTTTTATGTCTTTTGCCTATATCTTTTAATGTAGACCTTGAAAAATATGCAATATAGATCTTGTTTGATAGATCTTGATTAGTTCTATAATACAAAATTTTCAAAATTATAAAAATATTATAGATTGAAAGATATAACCAATTCAAAAATAGCACGCAATTCAAAAATGGACAATAAAAATGGGGCGGAGGGAGTACACAATTTAAACTACAAACGGTGATTGACCATCGATGATGTTGCAAACTTAGTTTCGAGGATATAAAGGGTTGTTTGGTTTACTAATCTAGTTCGTTGGTTGTGGATGTTGCCTTACTTACATGGGGAGCAGGGATGGGGATTGCCATTAGGGTTCCTAGTAGCACCACATGGAGCTTTTATGCTATTTCCTAATCTACAAAATGGAAAAATTTTCAGTGCCTGGTGGTATTGCGGTGCCCATTCAGCGCATCTAAGTCGTCCATTGTATTTTAGGACGGCTCGGATTTTGAGAGAGAAAAGGAGAGAGAAAGTGTTAGGGTGGTGTAGACACCCCAATTTGGCTTAACGATTATTTCAAGTCCAGCCTTGGGGACCATCCCGATGATGAATGGATACAGTGATTGCTGATTGACTTCTCGTAAACCCATGGACTTTTGGTGAGTACTTTTAGCTACTTAGATGACCCAATTCAGAGCCAAATAGCCTTTCAGACAGAAATATAGCATCCTAAGAAAATACATCTGTCGGCCGCAAGATTGATCCTACGGCCTCCACTTCATTCTTTCACCTGTGAAACATGTTGCTTGAAAATCTCCTTGAGAGATTGATTCCTCGCCCGCGAGAACCATTCCTCGGCCATCAGATCCTTCCATCCGCTACCAAATCATCTTTTTTCCAAATTCTAGAATGTTCTGTCAATCATTTGATCCGATACTCTAAACCCTAGCAGCCATTTTCCAATTCTTTCGGGCTACATAAAGAGATTACCATGCAGAGTTAGAGTTGCCCTGCACTTCCAATTTGAACCATGCATTGTGATTGGTTGAAGTGAGTCATTCGGTGCCTACATAAAGGGGCCTTTGGATTCCGAAATTAATATGATCATTCACCCTCTCTGGCCACAAAACCCTACAAAAATACTCTCTCTACAAAAGCTCTAAACTCTCGTAGACGGTCACAATCTAACAATTAAACCCCGAAGTACAAACCCTAACCTTAGTGTTTTTTAGAAGGAAGTTAGTCAATCACCCCCCGCCCCCGCCCCCCCTCCCCCTCCCCTCAATCTGAAGCAATCAAGCAACTGAGGGATGGTGGTGAGGCCCAGGGGCTTATGGTTTGAATCGCTTTCTTTTCTGTACTTTAATCGTAGTATTTTGATTTCCTGATTAACTGTTCGTTCTGGTGTGAGGAAGAACATCGGCTGGGACATCGTTCCCACAGTTAATACATCAATCCAAAAGGAGTCCTCAGCCGTGACATCCATTCACCGGCCATGGGATCCATTCCCTTGGACAGCCTATTTTTCCTGTTTATATTTGATGCATGCGTTACTTGCTGTATTGGCTCACTATATCAATTGTTTAAAGGCTAATACTAATTTATGTATTTAGAATTAAACAAAGCAAGCATACATCCTATATCGAATAATTATAGGCCAGTCTCACGACTGCCTAACCCCTTCTCCTTTATTGTACTTTTGGCTCCCGTATTCGGAATCTCTATCTGTTTTTTCTAATTTTTTTATAAATTAGGTGGCAACTCTATTTTGATGATAACTGTTATCGTATGTAGATGTTCCTAGCCATGGGAATGTCCACGGTTCTAGTTTATGAAATGGAATCAAACAAAGATGATCATCTATATGGCGATGCCCCATTTAGGAGGTGGCTACAGTTTTTGGCGACTCCGCTGGAAAGCTTGAAAGCCATAACCAGAATGTTCGACATAGGATTAATGCTTGCTTTATTTAATTCTTGTATCATATGCATCAAGCGGGCAACCTCGTTGAGTTCACCTAATATCCTGGCATGTCACAGGTTATATTAGGGTTTCCAGCAAACTCCACAGTTACTTGTACCTAGTGGTTTATTAAAAAGAGGATCACCCGATTACCACCTATGATGGGCTTGTGAGAGGACTGGCACCCTTTGACAACGGAGCACCCTTGAAACTATTCAAACCTTATATGTGTTAGAGAGCCATAGAACTTATCAAAATAAGACAAGAACCTACAGGTTATGGAATTTACCTGCATTCAACTTTGAAATTTTTCCTCACACCCTGTATAAATTGTTGTTGTAATATTTCTTTCTGTGCAAAGGGTTTGGGATTTTTAGCCCAAATCCTAACCCTATATAGCCAAGTACTGACTTACAGGTTTTCTATTTTCAAAGCAGGCATGATAGGTAGATCAAGGAAGCAATCACAGCCAGTTTTATACTCTTATAACACTTGAAGCTACGCCAAACAGAAATCTTTACAATCATCCTGTTTGTCATCCTCGCCTGTCAAAACATCTACACTGCAGCAGTCTCAATCACATTTTGAGTCTTTGCGGTCATCCTCTCAGCAAATCCAATCATTTGCCAATCCCCAAGTCTCACCAAACTTTCATCCCACTCCTATTTAAAAAATGTCAGACAATGACGCCATCATTACCGAGCTCTAAGCTCAAATTGCCACTTTGCTAGCCGAGAAAGTAGCAAGGGCTGCTGAGGACGAGAAAGAAGATGAGAATCCTCATAAAGTGGTACTGGCAGAAAATCTTGAAGTAGCCAAGCAAGTCAAAAAGATTAAACATGCTCTAGCCCATTCACAAGGGGATCAAATTCTAGACTTTAAAGGACTTTGCCTCTTTCTAGACTCTCAATTGCCCATAAAGTTCAAGATGCCAAACATCGAGAAGTTCAATGGGACTGGTAACCCTATCATCCATATTCGCCATGTTATTAACACCCTAAAGCTGATGGGCTTGAGTGATGATCTCATCGCTCAAATGTTTCAAAGGACTCTCACTTGAAGTGCTCTTGATTGGTTTCTCACTTTAGAATTTTTGCACTATCAAACTTGGCCACAAATTGTCAATACTTTTGTCAAGCAGTACGCATACAATGTCCAAATTGAGTTAAGCCCTCGAGATATGGAGATGACCAAGCAAGAGTCAAACGAAAACTTTACTAACTTTGTGGCTAGGTGGAGAGAAAAGGCAGCCAAGATGAAGAACCGTCCCTCTGAGGAAGATCAAGTGAGGATAGTTGTCAAGAATCTGCAGCTCAAGTATCTCAGGCATATCTACACTCAGGCTATTACTGATTTCAAACGCTTGCATGATACTGGGCTACAGATTGAAGATGGAATCAAGCTGGGGCTCATTGGGAAAGAAGAAGTTTCTCCTCCACCCAAGAAAACCTTCCTTACCTGTACTTCTCATGCCTCTATTAACACCCTTAACCCAGTCTTGTCATAAGACCCTTTCCAAGCCAGTTCTTCTCGAAACTCAAATCGCCCCCGCCATAATTTTGACCCTCTCTATATGACTTCATCCCAAGCCTTGACCATTCTAAGCCGCTAAGGGCATCTCAAGCCTTTAAACAATCCACCTCCTCAGCTACCTTATGGCCCAAACTATGACGCCACAAAACAATGCGCTTACCATCAACATCCTAGGCATGAGACGGATCGTTGCATGCATCTGCGTCATGATATCCAAGATCTCATTGATAGCCAAGCCATAAAGGCACCCAAACTCAATGTGCAAATCAACCCGCTCCCCACTCACAATGCTGAACCAACCCCTCGAAACATCAACCTTATAAACCTATCCTACAACTCCTCATACAACCCTACCCAATACATTATTCCAAAAACCCAAGTCAAACCATCTTTGACCTTCCCTGAGGATAATGGGTGTCTTGTAACGAAAGAGAAGTCCAGCCTCCTTTACATCTATGTGATTGACGATGGGGATTGGTGGCTAAAAATGCGCCAAGCCTTGCCAAGTGTTTGGGAAACTAAAAGGATTGATCCTGCTGACCCTTGGGGCACTCAAGAAGAAGAAATAGGTCATCTCACCCGAAGTGAAAGAGTGTACAAACCTCCCAAGCTTAGTGGGGAAAGCTTAACCATAACCCGAGTAATGGAAGAAGAGCAAGAGGAGAGTCAAAGGGCAAAACCTAAGAAAGATAGGGTGTTAAGACAATTGAAGAAAATCTAAGTTGATATCTCTATTTGGGGACTGCTTATGTCTTCCTATGAGCATCATAAATCCTTTTTCAAAACTTTGGGAAAAGCCAAAGTTCCCATCGATATCACTCCTGAGGATTTGGTGGGCATTATAATGACATCTAAGGTCCCAAGACCAACAATAGCTTTCACTGACAAAGATCTGCCTCCTGAAGGTCTTGCACATAACAAACCCCTATACATCTCCCTCAAGTGTCTCACTAAATGGATTCCGCTAGTTTTGGTGGATAACAGGTCTGCTTTGAATGTGTGCCCTCAAAGAACCCTCAACAAGTTGGGAGTAGGCGCTGCTAAGATACACCCCTCAAGCCAAGGTGTAAAAGGATACGACAATTCAAAGAGAATAGTGGTTGGGTGCGTTAACCTACCGATGGAAGTAGAAAAGATCAAGAGAGATGTGGAATTCCATGTAATGGACATACCGGCCACCTTCAATCTTTTGTTGGGAAGGCCTTGGTTACATGACACTAGGGCGGTGTCTTCCACTCTACATCAAAAGGTTAAGTTTGCAGCAGATGGAAGGATTGTGACCATCCTAGGGGACTCATCGATTCGAGCTCATTCCGATATGTCTGTGCAAGAGGTAAGGACCGAAGCAGAGGAAACTTTTCTTACTGGGTTCAGTCTTGGGGAAGCAATTGTCGTGCAAGCTTTGATGGTTGAAAGAAATTTCTACATAAGTACCCCCACCATACGGATGATGTAAAAGTAGAACTACTTTTCTGGATTGGGTTTAGGCAAAAGATCACAAGGCATTTCATAAATGATCGATTTTCAGCATAATCAATACCCCTTTGGTCTTGGCTATATCCTGACAGAGGCCAAAATAGAGAAGAAGAGAAAAGAAAGCATGAAAAATGCTTGAACAAAAGGAAGCATGGTCCAAGAAAAAGAGTTTGTGGTCCCAAATACACTTAACGGTTGGTTCGTAAGAGAAGGCGAGGACTTCCCATTTTGTGGTTTTGCGGAAACATGGGAGGATGAAGCCACTAAGCTGAGGTATCCTGGAATGCAAATCTTTTTTGATCAAGAATGGACCGACAGTGACATGGAAGAAGAACCAAGAAACTCGCCCCCCGAGAACTGGATCGAGGTGCTAGCTGGGTTTGACCTAAAGATTTTGTTTAGCAAAGAAGATGGTGAAGAAGAGTATAAAACTATGAAAGGTAAGGAAAAAGGAGCAGGCCCCGAGATGCGCTAGTATTTGCAAAGCTGTGGCATGGTAAAAACATCAAACGTTGCTTTTATTTTCTAAATCAAGCTAAGATATGTTTTGGACCCTTGTATGGGCATTTTTTTATAGCTGAATGAATTCCCGTTTTATCTTTTGCATTATGCTTAATGAATGATTTGGTTCTCAAATTGCGATTTCTACACATTATAGTCTCTTTGCCAAAGAAATGGAACTTTAAGAATCTAGTCCTTTGTGTCTCTGATAAGGGGGAAAATAGGGACGAGCTTTGATTGCTTAGAACAAAGTTTTTGTCAAAAGCTGAGAAAGAAGGCACTATCTTCGCAAGAACACTTAGAGTTAACTTGCCCATTGTGAAAGTCCAAACACAAAGGAGATTCAGAAAAATATCCCCGCCAAATTCCTCTCTAAAAATACAGAAGCCCTTTTGTGAGAGATGCTCGTTGGGTATCCTAAGCATTCAAGCAAAAGTAAGAGCAAAACCTGCTAGGATAAGAAATTGCAAAAGTGTAGCCTAGGCAAAAGTTAAGGCATTTGAAGAAAAGCTTGCTAAGGACTCAACCTCCATTAGATAATCTAGGCAAAATTTAGAGCATGCAAGCAGAAAAATCAAGAGTGAAAACCCAACATCAAAGGTTGTGATTTTGGACCTATGTAAAAAGGCTTGATTTCCTAATTGGGATACGTAGGCAATCTCACATTGAGATCCGGCCCAAACATGTAGAGAGAAGGAAAAATATCAAGGGGTTTGTACTAAGTGATAAGTGAAAACTAACTCTGCGTATTGAGCTCACAAAAGATGAGTAAGTAGTTTTTCGAGAAATTGACGAAAGTAAAAGTTACGAGAATTATTGCTCATCCCCTCTGACTCAAAAGTCATCAATATAAGGGACATGATATATCGAGATCCCAAAAGCATGGCAAAGAGATTGTGGAATACGGCAAAAGAAAAAGAAAGGCATAAATCAGATTCAAGCATAAGAAGAAAGGGAAAAAGGGAACGTCGCTTGGCTAAAATAAAAATCTAGCTTCTTTAGAAAATAAAAGTAGCGACCGAAGGATTGAATCCTCAGTCGAGCAATCAGGTCTTCGGCCGTACAATCGCCTCCGGGCCTAACAAAGTTTTTAACAAAAGACGATTGATTGCTCGGCTGTGTAACCAATTCCACGGCCGGTGTTTCTTTTATCTATTGAAGAACATTTTTTTTGCTGAAAAACCCTTTTTAACTCTTTTGATCATCCAAAATAGCAAATACCCGTTCAACACAATTTTAAGCCATGCTCTAAAACTATTGCATTCAACCCTGGAGTATCTCGGGTGTAAAACATGTTCCCGTAAGACAAATAGTTTTAAAATATAAGAAAGTTCACCGAAATATGCTGAGATTGCTTCGCAAAATATATGTCCTTGTCTATTTTAGAACTAACAATATAGGGACAGAAGAAAGGACAGACTACTGTCCACGGCCTCTTTTGGATGCATGTCGAGAAGAGGAAGGACGGAAACGCTCAGGAACTGGGACACGAATCCTCCGCCCTTCACCTCCATCACCAGCTTCGGCACCTTCATCTTCATTACCAACCCACACACTCTCGCCCTCCCCCGCGCCAGCACTCTGAGTAGTGGACACTGTCGGCACCCGCTCCACCTTAAGCTACTAGGCATAAAATGTGAATATTCAGGATCACACGAAGATGTGGAATGGTAAAAGGAAAATCGAAGAATATGTACCTTAGCTATCCGGCCGCATTGCCTCCAAACCAGAGCCTCTGCACTTTGAAATGTGCGTAACCATTCTTGAACTATGTCAGTAGGCACTTGCAAAAAAAATTATGGCATTTACAGCAAAGCATGGGAGGAATACCAAAAGAACCCAAGCAATTGAATTCCACAATATTACTTGTTGAACTCCGATAGGTAGCACACAGAGTTGAGTCATGCATGGAGTTAGCGTCAAACACTCCTTTTCTCCATTGTGTTGTGGAAAGAAATGAAGTTAGGGGCTCGAGGCCAAATAAGAGGAGCAGTAGTAGTGGTGGTGGTGGTAGGCAAAGTCAGCAAGGCCAAACAGAATGCTGAGTAATCTCCTGCTTGAAGGAAATCTGTGGCTAGCTGTCTTTCAAAAGCAAGAAGCAAGCCCTCTCCTGTTAAAAGATGAGTCAATCTCATGCTAGCTGGAAGAGGAGGAGGAATGAACTGTAATGCCTCCGAGTGTGGGAAGTATTGGCTCGCCACTCTCTCCCAGAGGTACCAAGCTCTCGAGAAAAGCCCCTCTAGAAGGAAATGTTGGCTGTCCAAAGCCCAAGCTGAAGTCAATTCTAGAGGAGTGTCGTCAAGAAAGCTATCCTATGGATCAAATCGCAGCTGTGATCAAAGCAATGACGTCAAATGTTACAAAATGAGAAAGTGACTTAACAACAAGGTAAGAGAGTAAAATGCATTGTACCTTGTCCATCGTCAAATAGTCCAAAACTCACCTCCAAGCCAATAGGTCCATAGCAGGCAACCGTGTCCTCCAAACTCCTTTCAGCCAATAAGTTGCTCGTGGGACGAACATTGGTTCCCCATTCAGAGGAGAAAACTGCAACAGATGCTCGAAAGCCCAAAGCTGTAGGCAGAGGTAAAGACAAGCATGAGTTATAGAAACCAAAGCAGTAGAGGAGTAACAAAGAAAACTAAAACATATACCTCAAGAATGCGGTGATGCCCACTCAGTGAAAGGCTAACACCCCGAGAGCAAGCACTCAAGTGTACAACGTAGCCAAAGCAGGAGTTCCCCAATCAAACTCCGTTATATTCTCCAAGTTTATTAAGGTGACCAGAAATTGAATATGAACAGAGTTCTCCATATTGCATATCAAGGTTTGGCCAAGAAGGTAAAAAAGAAAAGCCTTCACCAATTGCTATGTTGACACCTTTGACTCAACGCCTACACGATCAAATTGTTCTTGAAACCAGGAATAAGTAATGTGGCCACTTGCTAGCACTTCAGAAACTCTCCCTAAAAGATGTTTGAGAGCACCCTCTCGCTCATGAATCCTTGGGTCTATCGGAAGGGGATCACCTTCGGACCTGTAAGCAGAGCAAAATCGCTCGGTGTGATTGTCATCTCTCCAGCCTTGGGAAAATGGAAGGTATTCATGGTATCCCACCACCACTCCACCAATGTTGTAGTCAATCCCAACTTCGCTTTCGGGAGATGAAAGCCAAGTATCAATCGCTCGAAGGCAGCCAAAACAACTGCATCTTTGGCATTCTGAGAAAGCCTCTTGTAGCACTCATAAACCTAGGGACAACTCCCTCACATGCGCAACTTCTCGTTTGCCTGGCAAAATGCAGAAAAAGATTAATACAATGACATAAGGGGATTGCCTATACAGGGGCAATTTTTTTAAAAAAAAAACCCAATTTCATTTCCAAATATCAATCATTACTTCATAAATTCTTATATAAGCAATATCATTGGCAGGAGAGGATTTACCTTCACATTGGTAAAGCCGAAGTGTTGCTCCGGCTCTTTATGCAAAACCTCGGAAGGGACATCGCTAAGGGAAGGATGATACCTTAGTGAGCCGCCACGTCCGATTATATGAATTTGAGGGACATATGTGTCAGCATCGAACGGCAGCAAAGCGTCGTTTCCCATGTCAGAAGGAGTCTCAAACTCTATCTTAGAAGGATTGGGTTGCGAAAAACTCCCCTTGATAGTGGGTGTGCGACGACTCGAGCGAAGAACACGGGTACCCGAAACTCAGCCAAGAACTACAGCCTCAACGGCCAACGCCTTGCCCACATCTCTCAATATGGAAGTGGAAGAAGATGGGACATCGGTGGGGCCGTCAATCGGAGGAGGTAGAGGTGAAGAGGCCATGGCAGTGGCAACCGGAGAAGAAGACAATAGTGGGAGGAGAGACAGCGGAGAAGAGATGGCGGAAGAAAACGACGACGATGGCGACGAAGGGGAACGATGGCGGTGGTCGCCGAGGATGCTCAGATGAAAGGAAAGGAAGAGAAGGGGGAAAAAAAGAAAAAATGAGCCGTTGAATCGATTAAAACCCAACTTAAATCGATTTCCTTATTTTTGGCTTTCTCATGGGTTAGTCTTTGATTCCTTGGCCGATTCTTCAATTACTTGACCGATAAATCGATCTGGTGGCCATCAAATCCAATTCTCACAGCTCCTATGGATTTTGTTCAGTGCATCAATCAAGCAATTATGAAACTCTGGGCCCATGACCAACAGAAACAACAATGGAGGATAACGGAAATAGTCTTGGGGGCACTCCCGAGCAAATGCAATATAGTTTGAACTAGCCTTGGGGGTATTCCCGAGCATATGGAATCTCAACCACCAGCATTGAACCTACATTAGAACTTTTTCCAAAGCTTTATCTCTGTAGCTTTGTGCTCACCATCTCCCTGCTCATCAATTCCGCAATTCCATGCTCACTACCATCAAGTTACTCAGTGGCTCTACGCTCGTAAATTCGTTCACTCAGCGGCTCTATACCCACTAACTCAAACACCTCCAGGCTTACTATTTCAGCCAGCTCTACACTTATTACCTCAAGTCACGCAGCAGCCCTGTGCTTATTCACTCAACAGCCCCATGCTCATTATCTCAGCGACTCTACGCCCATGTGTTCACCAGCTCAGTGGCTCTATGCCCATGTTTATCATCTCAACGGCTCTACGCCCATGCTCCTTATCTCAGTCGGTTCATGCTGCAATAAATAATAAGATATTATCTATTCTCAAGCTCCATGCTTGAATGCTCAAAGTTCAAAACTTTGAATGCTCGAAACTCATCGAATGCCCAACCATTGTGTACTGAATACTCAAGTTCTACACTTGAATGCTCAGGCTCTATGCTTGAATGCCCAACCATTGCATACTGGACGCTTAAACTCTATGTTCAAATGCTTAAAGTTTATACTTTAAATGCTTAGGCTTTACACTCTAAATGTCCAACAATTGTGTACTAGATGCTCAAAGCCTGTACTTTGAATGCTCAGATTCTACCCTCCGAATGCTCGAGCTCTACGCTCTGAATACTCAAGTCCAAAACTTGAAAGAAGCTTTGTACTTGAAACAACACACATGCATGGGCCCATGCACATATTGCATCACCATTGTCATCATCGAGACTACATCAATTACATCACCATTATCATATCTAACCATCATCATACATACTATGTTTTTCATCTTTCTCACCTATGAAACAGGTCAATCTTGCACTCAATTGACTTCGTGCCTTGGTTCTATCACTTCAAACTCCAAGCTCTAACCCTCAGGCTCTTGCCTTATGATTAATACCAACTTTGCGCCTCAGTTTTATCACTTCAAGCTCTAAGCTCTGATCCACAGGCTCTTGCCTTATGATTGTAACCGGCTCCGCGCCTAGGTTCTATCACTTCAAGCTCCATGCTTCACTAGCTCCATGCCGCCATATCTCAAACCAGCGTCCGATTGTCTCCAAAAGATGGTTTGGATTTCACCCTCAAAATTACATCAATTTCATCAAGCTCATTCGCAAGAATAAGCTACCCAACCGAGCTCCCCTTAGTCAAAGTAGGATGATCAAGAAACGCAATCGACTCACCCACTGTGTACTGATCTACCCCAAAAATACTAAGGATGCTCTCCGCAAAAATTCCCCGGCAGCTCAACGCTCCTTCAACTACTCTCCACCAAAATCCTGGCATGGCCCAGATACGTTGTACTACGATTTTTAAAGCCCAAAGGTACGTCTTATGTCTTTAACCCTCTAAAAATTTTATTTTCTTTATTGCATCGAACTACGATTGGTCTAAATTTCCCTTGAGGAATATGTAGGCAGCCTCCCGGTCCGACCATAACTAAAACTTTTTCTCTGAACTACGATTGGTCTGAATTTTCCTTGAGGAATATGTAGGCAGCCTCCTGGCCTGACCATAACTAAAACCTTTTTTCAAAAACCCTTGGAATAGTTGTTCAACCAAATTGAGTTATTTTATGACTTTGATTTTCACTTGACACACCTCGTGGCCTGTCTAAACTCAATTAAAGAGGTGCATCTGTAAATACCCCAATTTGGCATAGCGATTATTTCAAGTCCTACTTTGGGGACCATTTTGATGATGAATGGATACAATGATTGCTAATTGACTTCTGGTAAACCCATGGACTTTTGGTGATTACTTTTAGCCACTTAGAGTATTCAATTCAGAGCCAAATAGCCTTTCAAATAAAAATACAGCATCCTAGGAAAATACATCTGTCGGCCGCAAAATTGATCCCACGGCGTCCACTTTGTTCTTTCACTCGTGAAACATGTTGCTTGAAAATCTCCTTGAGAGATTGATTCCTCGCCCGCGAGAACCATTCCTCGGCCGCCAGATCCTTCCCTCGGCCGCCAGATCGTCCTTTTTTTAGATTTTGGAATGTTCTATCAATCATTTAATCCGATACTCAAAACCCTAGCAGCCATTTTTTGATTCTTTCAAGCTACATAAAGAGATTACCATGCAAAGTTAGAGTTGCCCTACACTTCCAATTTGAACTGTGCATTGTGATTAGTTGAAGTGAGTCATCCGGTGCCTATGTAAATAGGCCTTTGGATTTTGAAATTAATATGATCATTCACCCTCTGTAGTCACAAAACCCTGTAAAAATACTCTCTCTACAAAAGCCTTAAATTCTAATAGACAGCCGCAATCTGATGATCAAACCCCGAAGTACAAAAACCTAACCCTAGGGTTTTTGAGAAGGAAGTCAGTCAATCCCCCCTCAATCCGAAGCAATCAAGCAACTGAGAGATCAAGGAGGTGAGGCCTAGTGGCCTATGGTTTGAATCGCTTTATTTTTCTGTACTTCAATCGTAGTATTTTGATTTCCTGATTAACTGTTCGTTCTGGTGTTAGGAAGAATATCGGCTGGGACATCGTTTTTCCACGGCCGATACATCAATCCAGAAGGATCCCTCGACCGTGACATCCATTCACTGCCTGTGGGATCCATTCCCTGGGACAACATGTTTTTCCTTTTTATATTTGATGCATGCTTTACTTGTTGTATTCGCTCCCTATATCAAATGTTTAAAGGCCAACACTAGTTTATGTGTTTAGAATTAAACAAAGCAAGCATACAACTTATGTTGAATAATTATGGGCCAGTATCACGACTGGGCAAAAAGGGGTGCCTAACACCTTCCCATTTATTGTACTCTTGGCTCCCATACTCGGAATCTCTATCTGTTTTTCCTAATTTTTTTTATAAACTAGATGACGACTCTATTTTGATAATACCTGTTATCATGTGGAGATGTTCCTAGTTATGGGAATGTTCACAATTCTGGTTTATGGAGTGGAATCAAACAAAAATGATCATTTGTATGACAATGCCCCGTTTGGGGGGTATCTACAAATGGAGAAGATAAAGAGTTTCAATCCAAAATGTCCAAAAGTATATTGAACAGTCCGAATGTGCCAAACCATATGGGATATACCCACCTGGCACTTAAAAATTTCTCCTAAAAAATAGAGGTCTGTCGAAACAGGATAAACACTAGGGGGCTAAACGTAGTTTACTTGCAGACGACTTCCCCATTCATCTCTTCACTCTCCACCAGTGAAATCCATCGAATTTCTTCATTGATCCTCTCTCTCTCTCTCTCTTTTATCAATTCAATCAATTTCATTTGCGGGTTTTTGTTGGCTCGGATAGGATTATGCAGTTAGCCGTTTTCGCAAGCTTTTTAAAGCCTCAATCCCGAGTTTCAATCTTTCCGAGGATTTGAAATCTGCATAACTAAAAAAATTCCAAAAATTTGCCATAGGAATCGGATCATAGCGTATCGATCTCAAGGAAGCACAGAAACTGTAAGCTTTGAATCCTCCTGCTTTATGTTTTGTGTACTTTTTTCTTGGTGATTAACTTTTGAATTTGAGCAAAAAAAAAAATTTTGGATCCGAAATTTGAGCATTTGCTTTGAGGAATTTGGAATTCCTTATGGGAAAGTTGAAAATTTTTATTGTCATTTGCTTATCCATTTACTCATTTCAAGATTTTAGCTAATTGGGTTTCAGAAAGTGCAGGTATTGATCTTGGATTCCAGATTCGGCTCTGTTCCGCTAAGGAAAATGTACTTATTTTTTGAATTTAAGGTTATGTATTGGAAGAAAATGACATGTATGGTAAAACACTTATTTTTTGAATTAAATGTGATGTACAAGAAGAAAATGACATATCTTGTAAAGCGAAAAATAAGTATTTAAAAAATAAAAACCTCGGCAGAACGGAGCTTTGTGTTTGTGTATGTATGCTCATACGTGTTTATATATGTACTCATATGTACATGTTTATGTGGCTCCATGGACATTTTTGTTGGATTTTAAGGTTGGGGAATGATTCCTTAGCAATTTCATTTGGTTATTATTCTGACTTCAAGCTTGAATGTTGTCTTTTGTAACATTCTCAATTCCATTTCCTACCAATAGAAACTGTCTCACTAAAAAAAATTACCTTACAGAGACAACATTCAAGTGATCTAACGTAATTAAGAATTGAAGGTTTCCTTAACTTTCCGCTTTACGTCTTGTTACCTTTTGTATCAATGATAAACAAGAGGTTTGTTTTTCCACCACATAAGTAAAAAAAATAAAAGAAATTTTACTGTATTATCTGGATTGTTTTGTATCACCTGTTTTTTCCTTTCGGCACATGGCCAAATCAAAGTCCCTGCCTCTCCAAAATGTTGGAAAGAACCAACTTGGTTAAGTCTTCCTTTGTTAAAAAACTTAGGGGGAGCGGGTGTTTATTTGTTTCACAGATAGCCTTGGGGTGGCAAAATTTATACAGTTTGAGTATATTCAGACTTACTCTACTACAGTAGGAAGCTTTTCTCATAACTTTGGGGTGGCAGTCGCCCCACCAGCCACCCCTTGGGTCCATCCCTGTGTGGAGTTCCTTTGTGAAAGTACAACTATCTTGTTTTTTTTTTTTTGGGTAAATAAAAAGAAATGTTGTTTCTTTGACGTTGTAAGCTAATTGGTGTGGGTTCTACTTAGTCTGATCTTTCGATATGCGGAAATGAGAAAGTCCGATTGATTTTTGATCCATTTATGAAATACATGCATGTATGGTCATGTTTGTATCTATATTCTTGTCTGTTTCTCCATTCCTACAAATTTTTCCGTTGGTTTCCATTGATGGAGTTTTACTGCTAGAGATTATTCTGATGCTGTTAGTTGTATCTTGGGACCGCGGATGTGAACTTTTCCACTAGCTTGGCATTAGATTCGTGCTAAGATTTTTTTTTGGCTTACTATAAGAATACTTTTATTTATAGACTTGAAACATGATTTCTACTTGCAACCCATCAGAAATTTAATTCAGGTCAACCTTATACCATAGGGAAAGAGTGAAGGAACTGATAGTTACTTTTATGTCTCACAGTTTATGCTCAAGGGAAAAGTCGAGCTGCTAAATTATCAAGGATTCAAAAGCTATCATTGTATCATCTACAATGGCTGAAAACCGAAATGGTTCCAATGGCAAGGCCTCCGGAGGAGCCAGTGTCTACAGTATCAATCTGAGTGCCTTTGGGAAGCGGTTGAAAATGCTTTATTCCCACTGGAAGGAACACAATGATGATCTATGGGGTGCTTCTGAAGTTCTTGCAATTGCAACGCCTCCACCATCTGAAGACTTGCGGTATTTGAAATCATCAGCTCTGAATGTATGGTTGGT